>JAYDZE010551326.1:0-31992 GCA_034509125.1 Monilaria moniliformis | reverse complement strand
TGTTGCGAAAAAGATAAATGTGAGGAGGTTGAGTCCTCACTTTCAGCCATTGCTAGAAGAGAAAGAAGCTAAGGATAACAAAAGAGACCTAGGCTAGAACCTAGGCTCTGATACCATGAAAGAAAGCGCAAGAGAAAGTGAAGTGGGCAACACGCTGATTCATTGAAACATAGCAACATATATTAATTGTACATCGCCTTCTTACAAGACCAAGCTATTTATAGCTATATATCGAAAACCCTAGAACATCTATCTAACCCTAGCACTAGCTAAACAACAAAAGACACTACAAACAAAACAATGTAACTGAAAGCAAAACTGCTATACAAAGCATGTCAGGTGCTCAGTGATATCTTCTTGGTTCAACATCTTTCCTTTCTTGCTTGGCACATCTTTCCAGCTGGCATAAGAACCATTACATCGCAGAGCATTGTTGACTTTGGTTTCCACGTGTTCCTTTGGTACATCTTGATTCCCTTGAATAACTTCATGCACTTTTCTTCCATCCTTTGATGCACAACATTCATGGCTTAAGGTAGACAAATTGACACCTTCAGAAGTTTTGGTCGGCTTTCGTGGATGAGAATACGACGGAGGTTATAACTGTTTTGAATGAGGGGGCTGACATTGGAGATTGGAATGAAACGCTGATTTATCTCACATAGATCATGAAGGCATTCAAATGTATCTGGGTCTATCTCGTTAAGGCATAAGCACATCCAATTCGGATACATCAAAGATCGATTTCAAAAGAAGATAATAAGATTGAACCAGAGGGATTTCTCGGTGGGAGATGGGGAAATGAGGTATTGCTAAAGACGGTTACCCAAGCAATTCCAACCTATGTCATGTAGTGTTCTAACCTTCCTAAAGTAATTTGCGATGATATCAACAAAATGTATGCGGATTTTTGGTGGGGAGACAAAAATGATAAGAGGGGGATGCAATGAGCGAGATGGACAAACCTTTGTAAACCAACAGAAGAATAAGGTGTTGGTTTCCGAGATTTAAAGAAATTGAATCGAGCTCTTTTAGCCAAACAACTTTGGCAAATGATTATGAACCCAAATACTCTAATAGCAAGGATTTTCAAACCGGGGTATAGCATTGGAGGAGACCTCATCAAGAGGACGAAAAAACCTAATTGTTCTTATGTTTGGAGATCGATACAGGGAGCCGAGAGGTGCTGGAGAAAGGGTTGAGATGGATAGTAAGAGATAGACGGCTAATAACAGTGTACGAAGACAGATGGGTGACATGAAAAAAAGATAGTGAAAGTTGGAGAGGATAGAAACGGGGTGAAATAGAGCTCTCTAGCTGTGAACAAGCTCATAACTGGAGAACGGAAATGGGACGAGAAGACATTGGTAGAATGTTTTACGCCACATGAAGTTGAAGAGATTCTCAATACTTCGATTGGTGAAAAGGGAATAGAGATGTGAGGTAATGGACTTATGAGCCAAAGGGAAATTTCAAAGTCAAAACGGCATATACCTTTTCCAAATACAATATTACGCCAATCATGAGGGGACAAGCAATGAGGATAAAATATGGCGGAGCAAGCATGTCTGGTCCACCTCAATCCCACTAGAGGCGATAATTCTTTTGTGGATAACATTTAGAAATCTTATCCAAACAGCAGCAAGCTTGAAAGAACACCATGTTCCCACATATGAGATATGCCATTATGCAAGGATAGGTGAGCGTCGATGTCACATTTTTTAATTTTCTGTCCAAAAGTGAAAGAAATATGGAACGAATGAAGGTTTTGGGAGATCATAAAGCAAGGAGATATGATGGAAGTAGGTGTCATAGCCGATGCAATACGGTGAAATGTTGTGGCAGAAAAGTATGATCTTTGGTGTGCGATGATATGGCTGGCATGGCTACTTGTTTGCAACTAGATGCATGACGAGAAACCACAACTGTAACAGCAAAAAAGAAGATCGTGAAGCAATTTGGGAGGCCATCCAACAGGAAAAGCCAACTTGTGTTGGGAATCAAGCTCAGGACATTCAGTGTAGGAAAAAGAAATTGAATTGACCGATGAGAGGGCAATATCACATTGATGTGGGTGTGCTCTTTAGCCAGGACGCTAAGGCGTTTGGAGTGAGAATTATAATACGTTATTGGAATGAAAAATAAGGGCGCCGTTGTCGAGACAAACTCATCCACAATTGAATGAGATTATAGCCGAGTGGTGCTAGCAATTATGGATGAAATTATTTTCTTCATGGAACAGTAAGTGATACCAATAGAGATTTACATGAACTCTATCCTAGCAGCGAGAATAATGGCCGATGAAGAAGAGGTAGCAGATTTACTGCCAGACGATGTGGCAATACATCATGAAGCTGGTGAGAACTAATATGTTGATTGGAGTTTTCCATATGTATCGAATGACCAACAAAGCTGCTCACAGCTTGACCCAATTTACTTTTAATAGTCCGACGGGTTTTCTTTGAGATGATACTTTTATCTGTGGTTGAAAGATATGTAAGTGAAGATCTTATAAAATAAAATTATGTCTTTTTCCCTACAAATGGAATTTTTGTGCCTTACACTAAGGTTACCATAACGTAAAAGATAACCGAAAGAGTTAGTAGTACTTTTAAATCCACAAAATTTCATAATATAATTACCACAAAAAATAAAAACGTATGTCCATACTAGTCATTAAATCTTCAACATGTGGTTGTGGCAATTGAGGAGGGTTTGGTAAAATTCCAACCATTAATTTTTTTAATATTTAATTAATTTCTCTCTTTCTCAGACCTCATTTTTTTCTCAATCCAACCACACCAACTTTTGATAGTTCATCATTGATAAACACGACCACCCAACCATAATTTTTATATTATTATTTAAATTTATCAAATAACCATAAAATAATTAAAATAAAGTACTATTATTGCCTCAATTAATAGAAAAACATACGAAATATAATAAATTCTATAAGTGGAAAAAAAGAGAATTTTAGTTTTGTGAAAATATAACATATTTGATCTCTATTTATAAATACCAAAAAAAATACGAATTTTGATATATTTTTTTCATATATTATGTAAAATATACGGTATTCGAGTTCTCCAACAAAGGGAGCTTTCGATGACCAGTGCTATAGAGGGGCATAGCGGGGCTGGTTACAAATATTTGGCTAATCGATAAATTATTCGTATCAGAAAAAATAAAATTGAGAGAGGGGCTTTAGCCCTTTAGCCTCCCAACCTCGTCACTGCTAGCACTAAAAATTAGTTAATTCGCTAAAATATGCCAAACAAATTATTCGGTTAACATGAAATTGATGGTGTGTGCTAGTTTGGATCCTACACTCGACATATACATAAGATGTGCAATTTACTACAAATTAATTAATTAACAGATAATGAAAATTAAGTGGAAGGTATAGTACATTAATATAGGTGTATTGTGTGCATGTGGATTCCATCAAATCCACATCGTAGTATTCCATCTACTAACAATTCAACAAAAAGACACTTAGAATGAAGAAACATTCCGAATAATTACGGAGGGCGTGCATGTGTTGTTGTTCTTTCTCCAAAGCTACGACAAAGTGAAGAGTCGATGGGAGTGTGTCTCTTAAACGAGAACATCAATTGAACCTTGGACCTTAGAAAGCAACTCATCGGCCATCTTTTTCTACACTTATTCAATCCTTGTAGTGAGATGAACGGCAGACTTTGAGGAGGACGAAGAGACGATATCTATGAGACCATGAAAGTTGATTCGGAGAATTCTATTATAGACGTTTACCATGCTTAGAGGAAGCCACCAATTTGGCGCCTTACCCTTTAGCTCAGATGCGCTCCAAGAGTTTTAGTCCGGCAATTTAGACTGTAATTTGTCTTGATTGGTTGTACATTGAACCTTATGCAATGCAATTTTCACTTTCAAAAAAAAAATACTCCATATATTAATAGGGTTGTACTTAAGGGTGGTAAATACAAAGTTTGACTAGTATAAGAAAACTTAAATATATAAAATATAAAAGAAAATGCAAGTGGTGGAAATTAAAAGACAGAGAGGGAACGGATAAGAAATAATAGAAAGTTGTATTATTGTGAATAATGGAGATCCATTTAAGAAAATACAAATAGAAGAAAAGGGAGGGTAAGGTCCCGAGGCAGAAGAGTGGTCAAGCAACTCATCATCACCATCAACATAAACACTACATTCTAGACAAATTATACCACATTCCACAATTCACAGACCGTTGACGGTCAATACAAACCAAATCAGCTTTTTTTTTATTTTTTATTTTTATTTTTTTTAAATTTTTTTGTGGTCCAAACATCAAATCAGCTGTGGTGGGTCTCTTTATTGGAAGGGCAAACATATACTATATATGTATGTGTGTTGTGATGGGAGAAATTACATATTTTCCTCTTCATCCCTCATTTCTATCAGTATTGGGCAGCTCATTTATTTATTCGGTAACTTCGAATTTATCAAATGACATTTGGAGGATTTCGGATTAATGTGCTTCAGTGTGAGCTTTGATAAAATTTTCACATTTTATCGGATGAGATTTTGGTGTGATTTTAGATATTAAATTGTATCAATTCACTTCTTTTTGGTTGGATACACTACAAATTTTGATTTTATTTGGTAGTGGTTGAGTTATTTAAATATGCAGATATTATTTTATATTTATTAAGATGATTTAATATTATTTGTTTGACGTTATAATTGTTTTGGGCAACACTTTGTTGATTTGTCAACTGATTATCCCACTTAACTTGTGTAGGCATGAAGGACATTTGAATTTATATATGATTTGGTTAGTTTCTTCATTAATAAAGCTTCCGTGTTCGAATTACAATAAATGGTAGTAGATAAAATAAGACGTTCACATGTGCAGGATATTTCCATATATATATATATATATATATATATATATATATAAGAGTGCGTTAAACTGAGAACACTCTTTGTATGTATAACTAAGAACTAATATACATCCTAGGATCTTGAATTGGACGAACTAGATTATAGGAAAAAACGTATGATTATTATTTGATAGAAATATCATTAAAGGGCATAACTGTACAAAAAAATCTCATGATTTATGGAAAAATCCAAAAATAATGTGATTGAACAATCTCACTTATCTACAAAAAATAAAAAATAAAAAATAATCACGAACAATCATCGGCATAAGAAGTTATCATTAATCATATAGAAATGCATCATTAATCCATTATGCGTGGACATGAATCACTCACTGTTTTTTTCTATAAAAATCAGAATCAATAATCAATGAAATCTCCTTCCATATATTTCGATTTTTTCATAACCGAAAACTACATCACAATTATGGGATTGAACAATCCCACGTATCTATAATAAAATCCCACGAATCACTATCGGCAGAAGATGTTATCATTAATCGTAGACGAATGTATCATTAATGATCATTAACCATATCACTATGCTTGTACATGAATCATTATGCTTGTACATGAATCACACATAATTCACGATTTTTTTTTCTTCATAAAAATCGGAATCCATAATCAATCAAATCTCCTTCCGTATATTTCAATTTTTTCATAACCGAAAATTACATCACAATTATGGGATTGAACAATCCCACGTATCTATAATAAAATCCCACGAATCATTATCGACAGAAGAAATTATCATTAATCGTAAACGAATGTATCATTAGTCGTAAAAGAATGTATCATTATCATTATTACACGAAGAATGTATACAAAATAATAACAAATTTTGTCATATCAAAAAAACGGTTAAAAAAACTAGTCAGCTTAAATTGCGGAATTTGATTAATGCGTAAAACATGCAATTACAAAATTAACATTTGCAATATATTTAATTAAAATATAGATGTTACATGTATAAATCTTGTCCATACAAAAGTTAAATTTGATGGCTATAAAATAGTCTTAGTTCCTGCAATAAGATTTGGTTCGAAAATGATTATAATTTATACCTCTATATATATATATATACATATATAAAGTGAAAATAAAAAATCCTTAATACAACTACCAAATAGACAGGCACACGACCTCTTTCATATGCAACTTGTGTTCATATTCTGCATAATTAGTACATACATTGTGGAAATATGAGTTATTGACATAAAAATGAACCAATTTAAATGGTAAAATTGAGAAATCATAAAAAATTTGTTAGCAAGAAGTCTTGACTTTAATCCCATGCGATATAGTATATTTCTCTTGTATGATAGTGTATAGATCCCACTTATGCAATACTATAATGGTCTCACCTTTATGGTGTATAATGATTTAATTGATTATATTTAATTTCCCCTAATATTAGTAGTGGAAATATTTGATTTTAAAAGAAAAATGTAAGGCGAAATATACCCGAATGGTACATATAGAATATATGTGTGTTGGATGGGGATGAGTTGATGACTTAATGAGGAGATGAAGGGATGGAAAATGACAAGTGAATCTCATATGAACCTCTATATCGCTGTCTTTGGACCTCCCTTTATCATATGCTTTTAAACATTCACCTGCCCAACGCCTATGGATATAAAATAACATATGCAACCCTCCATGTGTCCAAGCAAAACTTTGCATTATTATTTCTTACAACTCGAGAACTATATTGAACTTTTTACATTTATTATTTCTTATAATCAAAAAGCTATATTAATTATTGGAATGGTTGTTATTTAAATCAATAATTTTCACATGATTTGCAAGTTAAACTTTACTTCTAAGATGTATTGGACGAACATCCATACTTACGAAGTTTGCAATTAAAACTCTTCCAAATTTTTGCTACCAAATTTCCATCGTTCAAGTGACTTGATTCGAGAAATCCACAAGTGGGCATTGACAAGCTTGAAGAGTTAAATTTTAGTATATCGATTGACGTTTAATATTTCATGGCAACGAAAGAATGTTGTGTGTCTGGTATAACGACAATAACTAAAAAATGCTCATGTGGAATTCGTCATCATTAGCAAGTATTGGACATGAATGCCATATCATTGTTTTCTTTGAGTTTCTTAAAGTTTGGGAAAAGAATTAATTGCAAAAATTGACAAGCTACTTATTTACTATTACGTTTAAAAATTCAAATCAAATTTATATATTAGAATGAATTCGTACTTTCATGAAAATTATTCATTATTGGAGTTGTTGTAGTTATTCCAATTAATTACGCACGAAAGAAGAGGTAATCATACATATTTTTTGTTTCTTCTAGGTGGGGTAGAGGGGTGGTTTGTTGAGGAAGAAACCTGCCCCTTTAATCCAAATTTTATTTCATGAAAGGAAAAATACCATCCTTCTTTAGGCAAACAATCAACTATCCTAAATAACGTAAAAAGCAATTGTTTGGTCCGTTGGGGCAAAGATTGAAAATCTGGCAAGTAATTAAATACGATCTGATATTAAGATTGCATTGAAGATTTTCATTTAAAGAGGGGAAGACTTGTGGGAAAAAAATCCCAGATAAATTCTTATTAAAATGGTCATTAAATTTGTGAAATTACTTGAAACGTGATTTCAACAGCCCCAAATCCAATGTGACATTGCCAGACGGGATCCACATAAGTGTGAGTCACATGGTTCATAATTAAGGATTCTTTGCTTGGGAATCAGGCTAATATTTCAAGATTAATATAGTACTACACTTTGATATTAATTCAAATGACATTAATTTAATGAATTTGATCAAATCATGTATCCCATAAATATTAAAAAAGCAAGTGATACAGAATAATTTGATACATCTTCCACATCCTTCAATCTAATTGAGACATAGTTCATAAATTAAAATTAAAAGTGGTAATAACAGCAGTAGAAAAATCTAAAAAGATGAAAGGGGATCGCCAGGTTAAATAATAAAATGAAAAGAAAAAAGCCAATGATCGGAGTGAAGAGTCGCAATTGCAATTAATGCCAAAGATCTAAGTCAACACATGGTGGATTTAGAAGGAGTTGTTAAATTCCAAATTAAATGAGACGATGCATTCATTCATCATAATTCACAACTGCTAATGGACAAAATTAATTGCTGCGATTCGAGTTACGAGCCTTGTGACAGAGCGTTCAGAACAGAAGCAAAATAAAAGGAGATTTATTAACCCTATTTATTATTCCAGTTACAGCAGTGAGTGAGAAACACATTTATTAAAGTAGGGTAAGAAAAAATACAATCAGACAGATGAAGTAGAAGTGGGGTAATCTTGCAAATGCAACGCAACAAATTGTAATCAAAGAAAATGCTTTGAATTATTTTAAAAGAATGTATAAACACAATGATTGAAGAATTGAGAAAAAGGGAAACAAAGAGCAGAGTACTAATGCAACTGTGAATGCGTACAGGTAAGAGCCACGCAGTGCATGTCATACTATGGCATGTTACGTTACACTCAAAATTTTGTTGCTTGGAGGGCGGAACAAACCCAATCGCACTGTGAGGCGCGTGGGAGCCAGACGCGGCTGCACCTCACATGCGCTACCTCGCTAAACTCCAGAATCAAAGGGAGCAAACAACCTTTTGAAAAGTAGAAAAAACAGAGATTCCATTTAACTTTCCGGTAACCAAAAGCAGATATGATGAAAAAGAGAACCCATCTCAAAACAAATCTCGTTACAGACAAGGCCGAGAATATTTAGTAGCATTAGCTTTTGGAATAATGAGAGTTAGCACCAACAACTCCAATCATAATCAGAAACAACAAACGCACCGGAATTACTTATGTACATACACTAGTAAATTAGAAATTTTGTCAAGAAAAAATTGAAAAACGGCTACTGGATCAAACCAGCACAGTAGAAACGAACCTTCATTCAGAGAGAACGTAATGCTGAACCTCAAACTCCCAAGTTATTTGAAGGGAAAAAAAAAAAAAAGAGTAAGCAAAAGGTTTAGTATTACCCAAAAAACAAAAACTCTAAGCATTCCTCTCTCAAGTTCGATCCGTCCGGCTCTTGATGTGACTATACTGACTTCTGTTTCCAGCGCTACTACCACCGGTTTCTTTCCTCTGTTGCGACGCGAACAATGGAAAACCAAAAACGCCGGATTTGGACGAGCCGCGAAGCGAACACACCGGGACGTTGAGAACCGGAGTGACACGGACGTTGGCTGAATACGACCGCTCCATTCCGCGATGCTTGTGTCTTGGCCCACCGTTGAAAGTGCTGGGGCTGCTCGAGCTTCTCTCCAAACTATGGAACACGATTTTGCCAGAGGAGTTCATCCTAGGACTGTCCACGGAAACGCCTTTAACCGGAACGGTGGCTTCAGGAGCTCTTCTCATCGGGCTCCGGCCAGCCCTACACGGTGTCGTCCGGTTTTCAGACGACATTGTCGCCGATTTATATTTGGACAATCGGACTCTGGACAGATTGCTGGTGGTGGATTGATGAGCATTACGAATAATGCTGCTTGGCTTTTCTGAATCGAGCGAGAGTCGAGGAAGATCGTCGTGTTCGTGGCCAGATGAAGACGATGAGAGAGAGAGTCTGGATGATATAGATATTGACTCATTGTCCGAGTCCTTTAACAACGGTTGATTTAAGGATGAATCTATGGATGTATTCAATGAGGACTTGGAGCTGCGCTGGAGCAAGTGCTTGAGGCCTCTGGAGGAATTTTTGTTGTTGTTATTCGAGGATAGAGACGATGCCATTCTCGGATCCTCCTGCTTCACATTGCTGTTCTGGTACAGCTTCTTCAAGCCGAGAAGCTCCTTCCACCGGCTCGAGCACCTCGGCGCCTTGGGCGAAAACATATACGGATCTCTGGACGATATCTCATTCCTACGCCGGTAATTAGGCGTATCCGGAGATCTGGCTTCAGAAAATGCCGGAACTGACGTCATCGAGTGCCGGATGGAGGAGAGCTGCAACGGCACGAGTTTTCCGTCGGCGAAAAGCTCATCGGCAGGAAGCATTGCGACCGGATCTTCGAGGCGGAACTCGAAATCAACGAAATCCTTACTGGAGACCTCCGGATCTGGCTCTTCCAGCTTCTCCTCATCCGCATTGTGCACCATCGGCAGACGCTTCGGAGACGACCTATTCGCGGCGCCACTGGAGGCGTCCTCGTCGGGAAACTCGCGGCTAAACGATATCCTCGGGCTCAGCCAGCCGTACGACGGGAAAGCCGCCGGTGGACAGTCGAGGAAGTTCTCCGGCGACATTCCGATGTTGTTCACGCACGCCGACGCCATCTCCGGCTAACATGCAACGATTTGGCAATGCTCAGCGCACAAATCAGAGGATTCAACAAAAAAATAAAAAAATCCGGCGACAGATTAAATCTGAGAATATAGAGAGAGATAGGCAGTGTAGCATCAGCGAAACAGCATCAAGGGAAAATGTGGAAACATGAGCGGGAGAAAGAGGAGCGAGAGTGGAATGTGGGAAGCTAGGGTTTGGAGATACCCCTCTCAAAGTCTCAAACTGAATAGTGTGTGTGGAGGAAGTGTACTAGTGTGTGCCCCAGCGGGCAGAGTACAGGGTACACATAAATAGCAACAATCGTACGGGTGGGGTACCCGTTCTGATCCAATGGGGACAAGCCACGTGTTCAGTCGGTCAAAGCAAGGTTGACGTGACAGGCAGCGGGAGATCGTTTTGATGATGGTTCTTGGAAGCATCCTGCCGAGGGGTCTGAGCGATATTATGATAAAGTTAAGGGGCCTTAACACTCATGTTTATCCATTAAGATCTGAAAACACTTTTTTGAGGAAGAGGGAAAGGGTTGTTGAAGGGCCATAGAGTGATGGGCCGGCCACTGCAAAAAACTGATACAGCTAATTATTAATTTATTTATTAATAAAAGGACTGCACCCGCCTTCCAAAGGCTACATTTGGGCCAAGGATTCCACTACTCGTTTTCTTTTCCCCTCTATTTGTTTACCAAACTCTCGCTACTTTCCTCCCCACCCATCCCATACCATCTTTTCCTACTAGTACTGCTATCTGCATCTCTCTTTGTTGAACAATAATTTTTCTCCTACCCATCCAAACTACATATTGTGAATGCCGTCGTCGTCATCGAGCTCATTTTAATCTTAGATGTTTCATTTTCAAACATCTAATTTTGATAAATGCCTTCTATGAGAGAAGCCACCGGTTCTGATTCCAAAACATAGCTCTTGATTTTCCGAAGGTGGAATTAGAACAGGACCGTGAGTTTGGCTCACTTTGACTTACCTCCTAATCCTTGACAGTAGATCTATCGAACTTGGTAAATTCTTCATTTGGGCTCTCGTCACAGTCATCCAAATCGGGCTCTTGAGCTCTTAGTTCCACCCTCGACCAATCATCAAACAACATTGTAGATTCCATGTTTATCACATACATGTTACTTATTCTTTCATCCAACACAAGGCCACCAATGTTAAATGCTTGCTTGACAGAGCAGTGGAAGCGAAAACTACAAAATTCTCCATCGCCATGGTGGAGAGTATGAGATAGCCTTTTTCATTTGGTAACCACCAACTCAAGACATCAATTTAATTTTGAGGACCTACATCTCAAAAAATAGCACAAGATTCTAGATATATGTCTAGTTCATTATGAGCTTGTGAGGATCCCATTTGTCCGTGACGGTCTTTGTATAATGATGCCACTCGTAATGCTATGAGGTCGGAGGTATCTATGTCCATGGAAAATGCATAGCCACTACTAGTACTAGGTCGTCTATGAGGTTGACGTTGATAAGCATTATTATAAGTTGTTTCACATTCACTAGAAAAGACACACAAATTTCTTTAAATTATCTTTAACTTATTATACATTTGGAAGATTTAGATCAATTATTTCTCCAATTGTTGGTTGGTGTATATTGTAAATAGCTAAGCTTTGAAAACATTCATAATAGCAATCTAAGAGTTCACAAACACCACCTAATTTCCATTTAGAATCTAAGTATTTAGCAATTCAAAATTCGATAGAGACATCTTTAAAATATTTTAGCCATTTTATAATCATGAATATATAATATTTTGCACACTTGGAGGTGAGTTTTCAAACAATTAATAAAATTAAATGCATTATACATACAATGCTCTAATGCATGAACATAAGTACAATAATGAACACCCGATAAATCAAAAGTGGTAGTTTGAAAGCATTTTAATAATTTTTCATGGAGTATTGGTCTCTAAAATCACAAACTTTGGTCAAATTATAGTATTTCTCACAAAATTAAAATGTGGTCTTAAAATAATAGTTTGCCCTTGTAGAAAATTTCCCATGATTTACATTTACGGCAGATCAAAACTTATGTGGCCAAATTAAAACTTACGTAGACATGACATGGCATAAGGAGCGTGATGTGGACTTCAGACGTGGCATCAAGCTTCAATCAATGAAACAAACGAAAATATTTGCGTCATTCTATTTGTTTGTTGAAGTGAGATAAATTCGAAAAGAGAAACGAGAGAAAAAAAGAAGGGTTTTGGAGAATCTCACAGAAAGCATCTTTGATTCTTGGAAAAAGGAAAAGTTTATGTGTTGCTGATTCTTGTCGAATTTTGGGTTGCTCGATGGTCCCCAGTGGAGGAATGTCGAACAAGTAGGCCCTCTTTTCATTTTTTTATGGCATTTCTCTTCGTTGTTTAGTTAGTGGTTTCGATAGTACCCAAGGGCATTTCTCTTCTTTTCTTTAGTTAGGTTTTAGGATTTCTATGGTCCCGCAAGGTTTAGGGTTTCGGTCCTGCTGCGGTGTCTGATTTTGTGTTTGATTTCGAGGTTAGGGGTATTGATAGTTTTAAGATTTTTATAGGTTTAGCATCTAGTTCCTAATGAGTCATTGGTGATGATTGTTGTGTTAGGGGTTTTTGAGTTTACGGGTTTCGATAGTTTTATGAATTTTTTGACCGTAAATCTTTTATCAATAAAAATCAATAGAGACAGTGTAATTATAGATGATAGATGATGAGTTTGCTATTTTGATAAGTTTTTTTTTTCATTTCTGTTAATTCTGTTAAGTTTGGTTATTTTGATTGTGTTTTTATTTTCACCATTGAGGAAAGTTGGTGCGTGATGATGGGTTAAAGTGTATATATTGGGGAATACTGTTGGACGATTTGATTTTTATGCAAATAAGTTTGGATATCTATATGTAGAGGATGAAGTATAAGAACTAGGGTATGTTTCTTAGACAAGGGTAGCATATAAAATCCCTAGACTGCAAGTTTACAAAGAACTAAGAGTGATAATGATGTGATGCAGTTGTTATCATATCTAAGTTGGAGATGCAGAGTGTTCAGTATTTATGTTGATGGTGGAAAAATGAATGGCGAGGATACTTGTAGTGAGGGTATTGTTTTCAGTCTGGTGTTGGGGATGTGACTTCTTATGGTGTTGGTCGGTCTAGTGTTAAGGATGAAAGAGTTGGTCAGTCTGCTGTTGAGGGTAAGGATGGGACTGTTGGTGATTACGAGGGTAAGACTGCTGGTGATACTGAGGATGATACTGTTGGTGTGGGTGTATATATTGTGCATAATGATGATGAAGATTTTGGCCACATTCTATATGTTGAGGAAGAATATAACGATGATGAAGTGAGTGCTATGGAATTAGTATATGAGGATGAAGAAAGGCATACGTGATATATCTGGAAAAAGGCATATGTGATACTCTTTGCGAGGAGGTGGAGATGGAGGCGAGTGTGGTTTATCAAACTACAAAAATTTAGTCGAGGATATGTATTCCTCTTCAACTGATAAGGATGATGAAGTTGCAAGGGTTGGAGAAAAGCATAAGAGAATCGTTTGTGACCCTAAGTGTGATCATAAACAACTTTAAGTGACTTTGTGTATGAGATTTGTTGATAGATATCAAGCTAGAGATGCTTTGACACAAAATGCAATCGAGGATGAATAAAAAATACATTTTAAAATGGGCTAACATGCAGCAAGTTGAAGTTGAATGCAAAGAGCCTTGCAAGTGGAGGTGTTTTGGAAGTAATGTGAAGAAGATGAAGCATTTCTAATTAAAGTTGTAGAGGGTGTATAAATGTCAAATGAAAAGATAAACAAACTACTGATAGATAATTGGAGAATAAAAAGGTATATTTAAATCTGTTTAGAGTTAGATCAGAGATCAGTGTTAAAGAGTTAGGAAATGACTTAATAAAAAAGTATGCTCATTATGAAACAAGATGTAAATTGTACAACAAGATGATAAAACAATTGAGTAGTTGAGAGATGGAGAATCATTATGCTAAGATTCGAAGCTACATACTTGAGTTGCTTAGGGTAGACAAAGAAGACAAATTTCAATTTAATGTTGAAGTTGGGTCTGTTTTAAAAAAACAAGCACATTAGGTTCGTTGCTTATAAAAAAAATTCATGATGGGTTGTAGAGAGAGATTGAGTTTGATGGAAAATTTCTAAAGACATATTTGGGAGGTGTGTTATTGTCTGTTGTGAGACATGACGTGAACAATAAAATGTTTCCAGTTACTTGGATAGCAATTGAAGTAGAAAATGAGACTTTTGAATGATTTTTAGATATTCTAACTGAAGAATTGGAGTTGAGAGATGGTATTGGAATTACTTTTATTAGTGATTAGTGAACAACAAAAGGTATAATTGTTCTGCATATCTGTTCCATTAATTTAAGTTAGTGATAGTAAGTTAGTGATAGTATAGCCAATGAGGCCTAGCTTAAGTGGCAAGGCTGAGGAATCCAAAAACTCTCTTTAGCGAGAGGTATTGGGTTCAAATTCCACGTGGTGTATTTTCCCATCTTATGGTGGTGTAGTTGTCTCGCCTGCGTGCGGCGTAGTGATCTCGCCCTCGTTTAAGAGATAATTTTAATATAACTTGTAAGGAAAATAGATTTGGGAAATTTCTATATTTATACATGCAATATATTAAAGCTATATAAATGGACAATACGTCTAGGAGAATATAGATAACGAATATACACATGTGCGGTTTGCTAGAAAGAATACGTACAAAAAGATTTTTGACAAGGAATTATAATAATTAATGATATACTAACTCTAACGCTAAATACATTTAACCTAAAATTACAATCCAACATTTTGACCTCTAGAAACTATAACTTCTTAATATATAGTTAATATTTAATTGTATTAATTTTATATTTACTGAAAGTAGAGTGGGCAGAAAAACATACATACTATTTTTGCGATTGTAATCAATGTAATATACTATTATATATATAGATTAGAATACGTTAATGAATATTCATCAACTACAATAAATCGTATATAAAAAATAATCAGAACTTAAAACTATTAATTAAGGCTATTCGTAATCGCTATTATATATTGTATATATTGCATGAAATCGGGCGTACTTTTGTGGAATTAAGCTTAAGAGCGTCGTAGTCCCATCTCTATAAGAATCCATAACCGAAGACATCACCTCAAAATGTCCATTTAACCACATCATTTATTTTCTAATAAAATAAGATATAAAAAAGAAAAGAAAAGCAGAATGCTTTGTATCCTACATATATAAAATTTGTGCAACACACTAGAGAAGTACAAGTATAAAAAGGTAGAAAAATATGAAGTATTAAGGCAAAGTGTTAAATAAATTCAGAAGGATGTAATTTTACTCAATATGGACTGCAAAATTCCTTAAGACTAACAATAATCAAAGATAACTAATCACCAACTAAGATTCTATTAATTCTCTGTTTAAATTTATTATTCCCCAATTTGGTTTACTAATATATCAGTTAGTACTTATTAATTATAGTTAAATTTATTAATCACACACACTAATTAAATCTCAAATGAAATTTAGTAATTAATAAAACTAAAATTGAAAACAACACACATTTAGCATTTGGGCCTACGAGTTAATTGAAATGGATCACGGCCCATGCATAAAAGTGGTCCTCAAATTCGGATCCTTGAAATTGGGGTTTTACTGTCGCCACCCCCTTATAAATTCGGAATTCGACGCTATCCTTCTCTGTAGCTGCGGCGATACGAAAGATATTTCTTCAACAGTCCATAGCAAGTAAGGAGAGGGCAACAGCTGTAGCTAAATCTGTGACTGTGAGCAGACATGAGGGCTAAGGTAAGTCTCCTTGCGTCGGGATTTGTTATTTAATTTTTTTATTTAAATCTGAGCTCGTTAAATTCCATTATCATGCGAAATCTCCCTTCCGCGAATATCACACCGATAATATATGTTTGTTCTTCAGTTTGTATATTCATGCTATTTCTGATGCTAGTCGTAGTCTTTAGGCGTGCGATGGGAAAATTTGTTGCTGTTTTAATGATAGAATATGGTACCTCTTTGAGTGGGTGCGAACTCCAAACAAAAGAAACGAGAAGAGAAGAAAGGCGTAGGAGGCTTGAGCAAGAGAGAAGGAAAGATGGAAACTGAAATATATGATTTCTTGATGCCCTACTTGCCTCAAATGCTACAATTTATAAGTCTACCAACGAATCTAGCTAAATGCATGCGAAAGAAAAGAAACGTGGAAGCAACGTCTACATGCGAAAATAATGCAACAATAATCCTCAACTAACTATCCATTACGTGCATGACTAAGTCAGTAACCCTAGGCGACAAAGTCGGCAAGACGTTTGGGCCTCTGCGTTGTCCGGGCCGAGCGACGCACCTGTCGTACTTGGGTTTGGGCTGGGGCTGTCACAGAATTGGGTTGGTGAGGTTCTTCATGTTCGTGCGTTGAGTTGAGTAGGTTGGGCGTAGGGCTTGTAGTCGTATCATTCCTTGCCGGTTGGAGAAGCACCTTGTCCTCAAGGTGAATATCAGGAAAATGCTTCCGAATGTGCGAAGCTGGCTCCCACGAAGCATCATCAAGCGATCCATCCGACCATTGGACTAACCATTGCTTTTCCGGATTTCCCCTACAAAAAACAACTCGTTCTTTTACGGCTCGAACAGGAAACGAACGTGGACGTCCGTCAATCATATCTGTCGGCAAGGTAGGAATTACATCCGAAAGGGATACTCCTTTGAATGGGCGTAGGAGTGACACATGGAATACATTATGGACCTTTGTGGATGGTGGCAAATCAAGACGATAAGCCACTTTGCCAATGCGTTCGATGACGGCGAACGGTCCGTAGAAGCGACGTGCAAGCTTGGCCGAACGTGGACGAGCTACTGACTTTTGGCGATACGGCTGTAGCTTCAACAATACTTGATCACCAATATCGAAAGAAATATCCCGACGATGAGAATTAGCAATATCTTGCATTCGCTGTTGTGCCTTGGCTAGATTTTGTCGGAGAAGATGAACAAGGTGATCGCGCTCTCGAAGGATATCATCTACTGCGGGTAAAGAACTTTCACCGGTGTGGCATCGAATGAGAAGAGGTGGAGGGCGGCCATATAAAGCTTGAAATGGTGTCATTTGAATGCCGGAATGAAAGCTAGTATTTAATGAAAATTCAGCCCAAGGTAGCAAGATGGACCAACGTTGAGGTTGTGCATGTGTAAATGCACGTAGGTACTGCTCCAGAGACCGATTGGTAACCTCAGTTTGGCCGTCAGTTTGTGGATGATACGCCGTGCTCCTTTTGAGTGTTGTGCCACTGAATCGAAATAGCTCCTCCCAAAATTTGCTGACGAATAGAGGATCGCGATCGGTGACAATTGAAGACGGAAATCCATGGTGTTTGACCACCACATCAATGAACAAGATTGCAACTCGATGAGCATCAAAAGAACTCGGTAGAGCACCAAAATGCGCATATTTGGTGAGGCGATCAACCACTACCATGATTGTTGCATACCCGCGGGATGTCGGAAGGCCGGTGATGAAGTCCATTGTTATGTGCTCCCACACGGTCGAAGGAATGGGAAGAGGCTGCAATAGACCCCCTGGGGGTTGAGTAGAATACTTGGTCGACTGACAAACCAAGCACGTAGCAACATAATCACGGACCGTGGCTCTCATCCGCGGCCAATAGAATGCTTGAGCAACTCGTTGAAAAGTGCGGTGCACTCCTGTATGTCCGGCAGTAGGTGTGGCATGAAACTCATGGAGAATTGTGGGGATTAATTTGGAGTTGGCTCCAAGACATATGCGGTGCTTGTTATACAGCAATTGTCCATGAACGGAGTAGGGCTGAGGAAGGTTATTCGTCGCAGCCAATGCGTGGTAATGTTGCAGGTCGGGATCTGACTGATTCTCAGCGTGGATAGCCTCTAATATCGTTGGAGACGGCTGACAGTAGGTAGCTAATAGCTGACCGGAGTCTGCACTTTCTTCTCGCCGTGATAGTCCATCGGCAACGCGATTACAACATCCCTGTTTGTATTCAATCTGAAATCTGAATCCCATTAGTTTGCGTATGAAGAAATGTTGATCGGGTGTGGAGATAACTTGGTGTAGAAGCTCCTTGAGGCTTCTTTGATCAGTTCTTATGGTGAAATCGCGTCCCAGTAAATATTGTCTCCATTTCTGGACGGCCTCGACGATGGCATATAGCTCTTTGTGATATGTCGAGGAAGCGAGCCTTCGTGGACCTAGTTTCTTGCTGAAATAAGCCACTGGTAATTCGTCCTGTAGAAGCACAGCACCCACTCCGTTGCCAGATGCATCTGTTTCGACGACAAAGGTCTTGGTGAAGTCGGGAAGTCTAAGCACCGGTGCAGTTGTCATGGCTGATTTGAGCTCATCAAAAGCTTGCGTGGCTAATTCGGTCCATTTGAAGCCATTCCCCTTTAAAAGATCGGTCAGAGGCGCCGCGATTTGCGAGTAATTCTTCACAAATCGCCTGTAATATCCAGTTAGACCTAGGAAGCCCCTCAGCTGCTTGATCGTCAATGGAATTGGCCACGAGACCATGGCTGATATTTTGTCGGGATCAACTCTTAACTCACCAGCAGAAATTATGTGGCCAAGATAGTCAATCATCGATCTACAGAATAAGCACTTGGATGCTTTGACAAAAAATTGATGCTCAAGCAGAAGTCTCAACGTCAGACTCAAGTTTTCAACATGAGATGATAATGATGAGCTATATATTAAAATGTCATCAAAAAACACTATAATGAATTTACGCAAATAAGGTCGAAACAACCTATTCATGCACGATTGGAATGTAGAAGGGGCATTTGTCAAACCAAACGGCATGACGAGGAATTCGTAGTGACCTTCATGTGTTCGGAAGGCCGTTTTGAAAACATCACGGTCGTGCATTCGGATCTGATGGTATCCCGAGCGAAGGTCAAGCTTAGTAAAGAAGGTTGCGGCTCCTAGTTCGTCGAAAAGTTCATCTGCGGTTGGTATTGGAAAGTGATCAGGCACGGTCACCGCATTTAACGCTCGGTAATCCACGCAAAAGCGGAAAGAACCATCTTTTTTTTTTTAACTAAAAGCACCGGCGATGAGAATGGGCTAGTACTCGGTCGTATGATGCCTTGCGTTAACATTTCTTGCACCAACCGCTCGATCTCAGCCTTTTGAAAGTGGGGGTACCGGTAAGGACGAACATTGACCGGCTTGCTGCCCGGTTGTAGAAATAAGCGGTGATCGAAAAGGCGTCGCGGGGGAAGGCCTTGTGGTGATTCAAAGATTTGCGCGTACTCATGTAATGCTGCACGAACTGCATCTGGGATATCTTTAGGAAGGTCAATTCCAGTAGACGCAGAAGGTGGAGTCTCCGTGAGCATGAAGAAGAGTTCATAATACTCCGAGATATCACCAGTGCTCTGTAGTGAGTACAGGTGATGGAGAGTAATTGGGCGTGGTGAACTGACATTACCTTGTAGAGATACGGGTGCACCATTCCACTTGAACTCCATGGAGAGTTTGGCATAGTCGTGTGCGACTTTGCCGAGTAGCTGCAACCATTGTACTCCGAGGACGATGTCGGGACCGTGGATCGGCAGGACAAATAGATCTACCGTGAAGCAATGTCCTTGCATGGTAAGTGGGGTACCTGTAATTTGATGTGTGCAAGGAATAGAATATGTAAACACGGAAAGGAGTTACAACAGTGATGGGAAGACGTAGTCGTTCCACGACGCGTGGATGAATGAAGTTGTGGGTAGAACCTCCGTCGACAAGTACAAGCACAGGAGATTGATCAATTGATCCATCTAGACGAAGAGCACGCGGGTGCGTCGATCCGGACAAGCTAAGGAGACTTGATACGTCTGCGGTCACCGCAGTGTCGTCGTTCTTGTCCACTGTAGGTGGCTCTAAATTAGTGTCATCATCGTCGCCGAAGAGGAGGAGCAAGCGAGACTGACAACGATGTCCTCGCGACCATTTTTGGTCACACCAGTAGCATAGCCCTTGTGCATCCTTGGCTAGTTTCTCCGCAGTGGTGAGGCGGCGAATTGGAATGTCTCCTCGGTCGGTGCGAGATTGCAGTGTTTTCTGTGGAGCTTGGGAGTTGCGCGGATCAGAAACCTGTGATGGTAAAGCCCATTGTTTGTGTTGAGGTGTGTGAGAGACAGCCATAGTTTCGGCGTGCTTGGCCGCTAGCTCCCTGGCCAACGCAAAAGATGCAGATAAGGAAGATGGTCGTCTGATATTTAAATCACGACGGATATGGGGTTGGAGTCCCGCAATGAAAACTGAGATGAGAGCCGCTTCTGGTACTCCTTGGACTTTGTTCAAAAGTCGTTCGAACTCGGATTGGTATGCAAGCACAGTGGTGGTTTGCTGGAGCTTGGATAAATTGCCAAAGTAATCCTCGTAGTGTTCCGGGTCGAAACGCATGGTAAGTTGTGAGAGGAAGTCAGCCCATGAATGAATGGCGTCGTTGTTCCGCATCCAACGGAACCATTCGGAGGCTTGGCCTTCGAGAAGCATTCCCACCAGTCGGAGACGGTCGGTCTCCACGGTTTCATAAAACGAGAAATATTCTTGGACTCGAAAGATCCATCCATTTGGATCGGTGCCGTCAAATTTAGGAGCATCCAAACGAAGTTTCGGGCCGTGGGAAGTGGTCGGGTCGGGCCTCTGCGGTGGAGGACGTCCGAGCACGCCGTTGCCAGGAAGGTGTGGATGTGGTGGAGGGGGCTGTTGATTGTTGCTGATGAGGGAGACCAACTGATCAAGTCTCTGGGTTTGGAAGGCGAAGCTGGATGCTAGGGCCTGGATCTGTTGATTTGTGGAGAGGGCAAGAGAGTCTATTTTTTGGTTGGTAGTGACAGCGAGGGTGTCAAATTGATGGACGAGAGAAGTGTGTTTAGCTGGAGAGGATGTTGTGGATGGTTCGGTGTTGTGAGTTGGAGAATTTGACATGGTGAAAGAGGTTCTCTCAATGAAAGCATCAAAATTGATAGAATATGGTACCTCTTTGAGTGGGTGCGAACTCCAAACAAAAGAAACGAGAAGAGAAGAAAGGCGTAGGAGGCTTGAGCAAGAGAGAAGGAAAGATGGAAACTGAAATATATGATTTCTTGATGCCCTACTTGCCTCAAATGCTACAATTTATAAGTCTACCAACGAATCTAGCTAAATGCATGCGAAAGAAAAGAAACGTGGAAGCAACGTCTACATGCGAAAATAATGCAACAATAATCCTCAACTAACTATCCATTACGTGCATGACTAAGTCAGTAACCCTAGGCGACAAAGTCGGCAAGACGTTTGGGCCTCTGCGTTGTCCGGGCCGAGCGACGCACCTGTCGTACTTGGGTTTGGGCTGGGGCTGTCACAGAATTGGGTTGGTGAGGTTCTTCATGTTCGTGCGTTGAGTTGAGTAGGTTGGGCGTAGGGCTTGTAGTCGTATCATTTAATCAGTTAATGTAGCTGCTAATCTGTTTGGGATCCCCGCATATGTTTTTGAATACAGATGTATGCTTTTTTATGTTAGTGACCTCAAAGCGTTGAATACCACAGACTAGAGTTTAGAATGGAAACGGATCGGTCTATTTTCAACTGTAAATTAATGCTTAATGCTTAATGCTCATGAATTGGATGGGAGAGATTGTAAGTTCTGGTATGCCCTAAAATTTTCTGACATGATCCATTGTAGTTTGTTTCTTTCATTTCGGATGTGGTAAATGTAGAGTAAATTTTGTGATTAGATTAGATACACTTTTTTTGTCTGGAATTTGAGACTGATTGCTGTGTGGCGTTTGCAGTGGAAGAAGAAGAGGATGAGGAGGTTGAAGAGGAAGCGCAGAAAGATGAGACAGAGATCTAAGTAGAGAAGAGAAGCGAATGAGGGGTGCTTGTTTTGCATGATTCGCTTTGCAACAATGACTTCCTAGTCTTATAAAACTCTACTTTTTTATTAAAAAAACATGAGACTTGGTTTGTCCATGCTTAATTAATGTTATTGTGCCAGTCTATTGCTTGATTATCTCAACTTTATACTACTATTGTATCAGAATCTTCATTTTATGTGTTCTACGAGATTTGAGTTTCTTAGGTTGTTATTAGATAATGGTGATTTAGTGCTTGCTATTTAAGTTTATACACATATATAGGGTGCTTCTTTTGATAAGGAGATGTATATATGTCTATGAGATATTGTTAATCCTACATTTGATATCTTATTGGCAAGCCTATATTTGGTCATAGTACATGACAAAAATATGTAGGTGGCAATGTACAATTGTTGATTCTATTGAAATACTCTAATCGTGCCATTTTCAATGGTGGCGATTTTAACCACATTGTTCCTTTGATGACATTACGGTTCAAATTATTCTCTCTCGTTTTCGTACTTCTTTTAGATTAGAAATAACGTTTATGATCATGATTCATGAATATCTGAAGTTACAAACTTAATAACAAAACAAAAGAATATTATAAGTCCAAGCTTGCTCAATATCCAGATTCATAAAAGAGTGTGCTAAATTGTTACGTTGGGGATTGAGATTTGGCGCACATCTCGCAACCCTAAAATGTGTTTGCTGATAAATCTGGAAGAATTGACAAAAAGCAAAAAAATTATAATGGATAGTTTATTCATGAATCTTTCTATGAATTTCAACAGTACCCTGACGAAAATTGTGAAATGTGATAAGAAATTAGGTGTACTTTTGGTGTCATACGTAGATAGCATCCTATTCATTGGCAACGACAAGAAGATATCATCAAGCGTAATGGTATGGTTATCCAAAATAATTGGTATGCAAGATTAGAGAGACAATAGCCATATTTTTAGGTAGATCTTAAGAAAGAATAGTTGTGTTTGTCTCTGAATCTTACATTGGTTTGTGCTTAAGGATTTAAGTATGCAAGATTCAATGAAATGGTCTTTACCTTTTGAGATGGAATCACTCTGTACAAAATTAGATAGAGTAGATGAGAAAGTTTCCATTTGCTTGCGCACATGGAAATTTCGTACATACTACAATCTGCACAGTACCTGATATTTAATTTACTTTTCGTATAGTAGTAAAATATCAGTCTAACCCTGGTCAAGACATTGGACTGTGTAAAGAATATACGCAACTACCTTAAAAGGTTTGGGATTATATCTAGATATACCAATCAGAATATCTATGTCATGCGGGTTACACAAGATAAAATTCTAAGGCTAATTATGACTCGAGAAATATACCTCTAGATATGTGTTTATATTAGGAAGTTGAGCTAAGTAATGGAAGAATGTGCATCAGAAGCGTTTCTGAATCACGGATTCCACCATGTTAGTAAATGTAACCATTTTCACGGTTACAAGGAAAAACACATAGCTCAAGAATTTCATAATGGATATAACATGTAGTTTCGAACATGTCTACAGAGTATCACAGTCTGCTGTGATATCTCAGGTGCAATGACAAATTCGAAAAAACTACGAGCTATTAAAGCTATCAAAACACGTAGAGAGGTAGCAACATTCTTAAGAATGGAAGTCCTGTTATGACGAGAATTGCATAGGCTCATACCTGACCACTTATTTCATAAGTTGATGATGCATGTAGAATCATCAAATGAAATAGATGGGCATGAGATGCATGTCAGCACTGGTTTTGAGTATAAGTGGGAGAATGATAGATAAGGGTATACTCGAATTCATGCTTCAAGTATAAGTGAGAGATTGTTGATGTTATATACTAGAAAACATACTTTATGAGTTGCTTATGTATTAATAACTCTAATAACTATCATTTTCTACCACTTGTGAAGAGATATTATTGTTACATGATTTGCCCTTTATAATCTAGTGATTATATTCTGAGCAAGTATAATCTGTGATTATAATCGAGCAAGCAAGTCTAGGTCTTTTGCATTATAAACTGAGTAGTGGCCAGGGTCACTTAAGGTTGTATCAACCGGCTTTCTTGCAAAAGAAAATCAATTTCACAGCCTAGATAGACTTAAACAACCTATTGCGAAAGGTTGCAGTTTAGACCAAATGTTTGTTAGCCTTTGCCGAACAGAAGACACTGATGTGGTATAGCACATAATGGATTCGCGTGAGATAAGTCTTTATTACTGATTACTGAAAGACGAGGTCTCGGTGATGTGTATTTCTTAATTTTTGTATTTAGCATTGAGCATACGACACTTGTTACCCACTGCTTTGATTAATTGAAAGGTGCGGGTTTTTCACAACCCAAGAATCCTGGTGTTTTGGGCAGTGATGATTAGTGACTAGGATTGCCATTACATTGAATCGTGTCCTGGGAGAGTCCGAGTTGATAATATCCCCAAGAGGTGTTCGAGAAAAAGAATTTATTATACGGAACCCAACTGGTTGGAATTTATTCAAGTATAATAAATAATGTTCTTGAACTAGACCACTCTTGGTAAAAAAAAAATATTAATTAATTAAAGGCAACAACAGGCTTAAATTAATTAATGGATATTAGAATTTTAAACATGGGAAATAAATTAATTAAAAAGGAAGCCCAGATTATCTGTAATTTGGATTCGGATAGGTAGGTCAATATTAATTTCTACAGTGGTTCAAATTAATATTCTATTGGGCTTAAATTAAATTGATGCTCAATTTAATTAGTAAAAGCCCAATAGGAAAGCCCAGTCCAAATTTCTTTGGATCCCTAGCCTAACTCATTCAGATTCTATAAATATGAGAAAAATGAGAAGAAATAAATGATGATTCACGTTCCCTACATAGAATCACGAGATTATCTGTATTCTTTCTTTTTTTTCTTCTTTCTCTAGTCCTATATTCAAACCTGAAATTGAGAATAGGTTAAAAGATCTAAGGTAGTGCCCGTACCAATATTCAAACATGGAATTAAGAATAGGTTATAAAATCTTAGGTAGATATTTAAGATCTACACGTGGAGAATGCGCAAACAATCTTTTGATCTTTGGAGATCAAATTCTCGTAAGTATTCAAATCCCCAGCCAATCATGCAACGCCACACATCCCAGACAATCACGCAGCGCCACGTGGCACCACATTTTTTCCCTTGTTCTTTCTGGCCAATTTGTATTTAACAAAATTGGTTTTTATACATAAAATTATATTTTTAAAATTAAAAATTAATATTAAAATTTCGTAATGGCCCATACTTAAAGTTGATTTTGTAAACTGGTGAAAGACTACATTTAAAAGAAATTACTTGGTGCTTCACTTTTTATACCTCCATTCTACAATCTTTTGCTTTCTTTTTTCCAATATGCAATGCAAGCCTTTTTTTATTACATTCTACAATATTTTGCTTTTATCTTTTTAGTGTGGAATGCAAGTCTTTATTTTATAGCTATATTTTATAATGTCTTGGCTTAATTTTTTATTTTGTAATTAAACATTAATTAAATAGGTACATTATTAATTTTATGAGGCTCGTTTATGATTTTCATTTTTCATTATTCTCAATTTTGCGATTATCCATTTTTCATTGTAAATTTTGCACTCTGTATAACGTTTTCTTGAATTTATCTCGGACGGCTACTTTCCATCATTCCACATGTTCGTTTAATTTTGGGCCAGCTAAAATTATTTTAATTTTTTAATATAGGTACAAATAAAATCAACCCTTTGTCGCGCGATGCGATAAAGTGATATATCACAATTTCCCCAACATTATTTTCATCCTTCATTTGTTCTTTGTATAATAACAATCTTTGTGTTCTCAGTGCGATTGATACTTGTGTATTGAGGTGTCGTTCGATTAAGATTTAATTATATAATTTTTTATTAGAATTTAATTATATAATTTTTTATTATGTTGCGATATGTATTTCGATATGTAATTATGTAACTTTAATTATTTAATTTTTAAAATTATAATTATTTATTTTAATTTTAGAAAAGTTACAATTTTAAAAATATATGACATTAATAATGAATAAAAAAATTAAATATTGAAACCATAAATAAGTCTGATCAAATTTATGGCCTATAAGTTCTGAATATTTGCCTGAAAAACTGATATGACATAAATAATATAGATTTGGTCGAATTTGTGGCCCACATATCATGGATAATGGGACAAGGGATTAGTTGAAAATATACATGCTTTTCGTTGGCAACAGTGAAATATTTGCACTAAGTTTTCTTGGACAAACACAAAGCACAAATTTATAGAATTATTTTTCCCGCTACAAACTCGGTTTGTTTTGCCCAAACCCAAGAATTGCAGTCCGCCAACGCCGCGAGGTTTGGTTCACGGCAGTCGGAAAACCCCCGAAAATGTTTGGGTTAGTTCAGAATTAGACGCTAAATTAAATGGCGCCCTGTCTGTTGAGTTCGACCCTCGCTTCATTTACCGGGTTAGCACCCTATTCACTGTCTGATTTCATTGACCGGGTTAGCACAATTCACTATCTGATTTTATGTGTGACTTTTTTCAATTTCGAAAACAACTTCTGTTGTAACTTTGTAGTTGTGGTAGGATTTCTCTCTTTATGTAGTTTGTGAAACACTTGTAGCCATTTAGTTTGCGGTGCCATGAACGACATCAATAGCTCCTTCAGGAAAGAAAGTGTTACGAGGCTGGGGAGTGCTGGTGGAGCATTGGTGTATGTCCATTGCTGTCGAGTTGTTTATAACAACATTTGTAGATGAAGCTCTAAATGGAAAGAAAAATTGGACCGTGCTCTTTATGCTAGCCCTTTTAGTATTCCTGCTTCTTGATATATTTATCAGACTTCTCCTATTAAAAACGATAACTTAAACAGCAAAAGGAGTTTAATCCTGCATCTGCATCGCTGCATGTGTTTACATTTTCCTAGTCTGTAGTTTTTGTTTATGTACCTTCATCATATCATTATTGCCGTCATTTTATGTCTATTTCTCCATGCAGCAAAACATTTCCCAGTGGCTGCCTGACCTTGGACTTTGCTTTAGGCGGTGGTCTTCCCAAAGCGTAGAGGTTTTTATTTATAATATCCATGCTATCTCATTTCATTTGATATTGCTTATTTTGTATCATGAATAAAATGGATTTATTATTAAAAAATGCACGAGTATTTCATGTCATGCTGCGTATTTGATCAAAACAATACTAGACGCCCACAATTTTGCGATACTATAGAACTTAGGGATGTTCGCATGTCACAATGAAATGGAGTTCGGTGAGTTATATCTAATTGACAAACTTCATGCTAGCTCGGTAGATTGAAGTAGCTCTACCTTCAGTTTGTCATTTTATTATACAATAGAAAGGCCTAATTGGTCAGTGCTTGATTATATTAAGTCTGTTCTATGGCGTCTGTTGCTTCATGATTGTAGTTTACTAGCTATAGGCAATGCTGGGTGGAGCCTGATAATTTGTGTTTTTCTTTGTCAGATATATGGGCCAGAAAGTAGTGGAGAGACCACTCTAGCCCTCCATGCAATTGCAGAAGTGCAGGTCTAGCATGTGCTCACGTTTTCTTATGTCAGTTAGTTATCACTTGAAAACTCATTTCATGAGTCCATGCATTTAGAAGCTAGTAGGTAGGCTAGCTTTCAACTTAATCCTCCTCACATTCCACTTGAAGAACGACCTGACATTCTTTTGACATTGGACTATCAGAGGCTTGGTGGAAATGCTATGCTTGTTGAGGATGAGCATGC
Organism: Monilaria moniliformis; assembly: GCA_034509125.1. Lineage (NCBI taxonomy): Eukaryota > Viridiplantae > Streptophyta > Magnoliopsida > Caryophyllales > Aizoaceae > Monilaria > Monilaria moniliformis. Next base: position 4,077 of record JAYDZE010551326.1, on the reverse strand, counting down.
TTTTGATCCATCATACTCAAAATCTTTGAGGGTTGATATAGAAATTCAGATTGTTTGCCAGCCTGACAATGGAGAGATGGCGCTAGAGAGTAAATTTTCTTGTTGGCATTCACAGAATTTAACTAAAATTTTAAGATTGGTGGCCATATCCTGTAAGCCTAATCTACTTATGTAATTTGTTTTCCTTACATTCTGTTTATGTGTCAGTTGCTGATCGCATCTGTAGGTCTGGTGCTGTTGATCTCATTTGTATTGATTCTGTCTCAGCACTTACTCCTAGAGAAACTGAAGTTAGTATAACTTATGTTGCATTCATTTGAAAACTGACTGTTGCTTCTTAAAAAGTAATTATCTTTGGGTGTGTACTTTCTGCATGAGGTGAAAGAAATAGGGATGCAACAAACGGGATTGCAAGCGCGCCTGATGAGTCAGGCTTTGCGGAAGATGTCAGGCAACGCTTCTAAAGCTGGATTTACACTTATATTTTTGAATCAGATCAGACACAAGGTACCTTTATGGAAAATTTAGTTCCCAACTTATTTAGAGGCAACTAGCAAATCCTCTTTTTTAAATTGTGTGATACATTCTATTTTTTTTCCGTAACTCTGATTTTCCGTTTTCAACTTGATTGCTTTTAATCTTAAGCCTTATAATATTACTCTTTTGTTTGCACCAGATAGGAGTGTTTTACGGCAATCCTGAAGTCACAAGTGGTAGATTGCTTTGAAGTTCTTTGCATCTGTCCAGCTTGAGATAAGACCTATTGGGAAGATAAAATCTGTAAGCCCTTATCTGCCAACATTAGCAAATTTTAGCCTGTTATATTAATTGATTTGGCAATGAATCTTAAATGCTATATGTTATTAAAGGTTAAAGGTGATGAAGATGTTAGTGTTAAAGTTTGTGTGAGAGTTCAAAAGAGTAAAGTACATGAGGAAGGTTTTTTTTTTTTTTTCCTTCTGTTGTTGGCCAAGATTTTTACATCTGTATTATAAATGCGCTATCTTGAAAGTGTAGGCAGGTTCCGCTGTGGAAACATTTATCTCAATCTTTACTATGCAAAACACCTAGGTGATAATCATATATGTCTAACCACGATCTCTGTGGAAATTCTATTTTGTATTTTGAAGTCTATATATCATCATTACAAATTGGCCACTACTTACACACTCTTCTTCATTTCTAACCACAAAATTCAAAATTGATCCAACATAATAAACCACATTCTTATTTCCAAGCCCATTTATTCATAATTTCCAATACCTTTGTGCAAACATATTTGCATTCTAACATACATATCCAATACAACCCCGTACTTGGAAATTGAGTTGAGAACACATCCATATCTGCTCTATATTGTCTGTTTTTCCAATAGTGCCACATTGCATGTCCTTTGAAATAAAAAATAGAACATTTTGACCTCAATGTAATTTTGTTTTTGTCATGGTATTAGACATCTTAGTTTAAGCTAGTATGCTTTATTGCAGGTGCCAAGGCCATACAAACAAGCTGAGTTTGATATTTGGAGAAGGAGTCAGCAAACTGGTTTGTATAGTTGTGCATATTGTTTCTTGTTATTTATTATTATTTTCTTACTCTTGTGTTGATTTCACTTCCATTTTAGGGTTGTGTACTGGATTGTGTTGAGATATTCAGTGTTCTTTTAAGTAAGGGGTCATGGTACAGCTATGGAGATCACATGTGTGCTTTATCATATTTTTGGTTGAAATGATTGGATAATTTGACATACAATGTGCTGGAATATTTTTGGGTCGTATGGTTGGTTTAGCTGGTTCTCTAATTTGATTACTTTTGGGGATATAACTATTATATAGCCTGGTATCAGTATAACTCTGTGCTATTAAGGGTGCTGAGACTATATACCTAGTCATAAAGCTCCCTTCAGGACATATCTATAGCACTTTGAACTTTACATTTAACTTTTGATTTCGAAATAAATACACACGAGCTAATTCATTGTTATTAAAGCTACTTAAAGTATAAGCAGCTTAAAAACCTTGTTTGTCTTCATATATACCTCAAGTAATGCATCGTCAATCCCATTATTCTTAAGTTGACATTCAAATATAGGTTGGGACAAGGAAGAGAGCAAAACCCTCTCTTGTCTGAAGAGATAGAGAAGGTGCTGCACCCCTATCCTGAATCCCATAGCATTATTCTTTATGTTTGACTTCGGATGCTATTTAAAGATGTTTCCAGATCATGGTATAATCAATTAGTTGTTTTGGGTCTTGTATAAACACAAGTGGGTTCATTTGATTGACCACATACATAATGATATTTGCATATGTAAGAGTGCATACTATGTCATGCCAGCTAAGTTGGTTTGGTAGTAGAATGACTAGTGTATGACTAGTGTGTGCAACTCAGTTGAATTGCTTGTGTATTTAGTTGGGCCAACAAATTCATATGTTACACAAAGATTATTTTGAAAGGCAGGAGGATGGATATTGGAGTAAACAATTGATACAGACTCGTGGAGAGAGAAACATGATAGTAATTCTAGTTTACTGCGCCAAAGCACTGGTGTTGTACACAAGAAGCGCACCGCCGGCAAGGATGCCAACGAGGGTGACCGCCCATATGGCCAAGCCAGTGGTGCCTCCGACGTAGACATCGCCGGTGGGAGACCACTCGTCCTTGTTGTAGATGGGGCTGCATACGGCATTTCCGGTGGCCGTTACTTGAAAATATCATCATTATACAAAGGCTAAGCTATTATGACTCACCTGTATCCGTCGACGTTAGCACCGTATTTGTCCACGAATTGGTAGACGCCCTTTCCGGTGGGCCTCCTGCCGGAGGCATCGACGCCATTTCTCAAGTCCATGCCGCCGCCAGTTCCTACACCATAAGACAAGGTCAGAAAATGAATAATAGGTCGATGGTTGATTAATTAAGGAAAAGCAGAAATCAAACCATAAGGTGTGTCGGTCTTGATCTTCTTGATGCCGCTGGCTTGGACTCTAAAAGGGGTGGTTCTGGCGAGCGACGGCAGGCCGCGCACGGCGGTGAAGGAGGAGGCCGGCTTCAGAGAGACTGAACTCATCACTGTGCTTGCCATTTGATTTCGGTACACTGACACTGTTTTTTCGGTTGATCATATTATGCTACAAATCACGATTCCACGATTCTTATCGAGACACGTGGCGTTTCTTCTATGGTTTGCTTCTGGATATGATGTTAAAACGTTATCACCATTGCTTACCGTCTTTCACCTCTTTCACTTTGAGACACACACCTGGAGATTACCTATTGGCTGCAAAATACGTTGTTCAAATATTTTGAGCTTCCCCCCAAGTGAAAATATTAAAATAAAATTTGAGGTTCTCTTAATAATATCTCAATATTTATTATATTACAAATTGATATTCTGTTTGTTCATATTATTTTTCTAATTATGTCCATAATAATATGTGGCACTCTGTTTAATATAGGAAAATGATATAGATTTTCTCACTCACTCCAACATGCAAAATATGATGATTTTGTTTGAAAATTAAAAACTATAGCGATTCACGAAATTTCCACCCAAACCAATATTTTATTAATTATTATGGGCATTTCGAACTTAAATATATTGCAACTTTTTTTTTTCTTTCTAATTGCAACATGATTATTATTTGTTTGGAAATATATATATATAAAAAAACTAAGGATGGGAAGGATTTTTGTTTGAATAAAAAATATAAAATAATGTATTGCATATATAAATAGTTGATCAGATTCTGAATTAGTCTTGATTCTTTTAGAAAATATTTTCCCAAAATAAATTAGAACTTTTTTCTATTTACTAACTTATAACAGTATCAAATACACTTCAAAAGAAGAATATCAAAATATATATACGGATGTACACACTCCACAAGGATTGAGTTATTTCAACACGAAATAAATCTCAAAAACAAACTGATAGATGCAACTTATTTTATTAATGGAACAAATATTATATATCTTTAAATAATTTTCATTTATTTGTTTTTTGTTTTTGCCCGTTTATTTTGATAAAATAATATGAATTATATTACAAACTAATATGATAAATATTAACAAATA
>JAYDZE010551315.1:0-13496 GCA_034509125.1 Monilaria moniliformis | reverse complement strand
ACATTTTGGATTTTTGGTCACTTTGTGCTCCAAGACCAAGAACTGCAAATTGTGCTTCATTTTTGTTCGAATCCACCGCTCAACCAAAGCGGTGATTAAGTGATGATCAATGTCTTCCTGTTTGGAATTTTTTTTGTAGATCTTCCTAGATCCGGAATTATGCCTGATTTGTGAGTGATTCAATAAAGCCATGTAATTGGATATAGAAATGCCAGGCCCAATATTAGCAGGCTTCAAACAGCAGTCAATTTTCCATTTAAATTGTTAGGCCCAGAGCATGGTTGTGTATCGGTCTGCGTGTTTTATTAATCCAGATCATTTCGTCCCACATACATTTTGTTAATAATAGTATTATAAAAATAAAAATTGTAAACCAATAATCTTTTTAATCAACAGTTATAAACCAAAAATTGAGATAAAAGTATTAGTTTTAAATTAAAAGAACATGGACTATTGAATCTGACGTGTTAGGCCAAACATATTTGATATTTGTGCATTAACCGCCGGTATAAGTGTGATGATTGGATCGTGGGTCTCAATTTTAAATGAGACAGCAGAGTGATCCATCACATATATGCGGACTAAAATCGTGGATTGGAAAATATAAATTTGATCGGATTTCATGAAATATAAAAAGAATATCATTATATAATGGATACAAGTGTGAATAACTGAAGAAAGCTTCTCGTACTATCTTTTAAGTTCTGTTAAACAAAGCCTCTTATTTAGAGACTGGCAAGGCCAGTAAAGTGTGGTCAATTCTGCAAGGATAAATTACTAAACATAACTTAACCTTGCCTATTAATTGATTACAAATTTAAAATCGTTCGATTTTAATTATTACAATATTTAACTAGGCTTACACTAATAATTTGATTTTAAAAAATAGGTACTACTTAATTTTAGATAGGCAGAATCGGATTTAAGGCATTAGAAGCCTTCCCCGCCCGCAACCACGAGAAGGACCTGAGCCACTTATGGTCGAAATGACTCAACGACCCACTCATCCTCAGAATATCTCTGGACGAAGACGAAGACGATGTCGCAATCGGACAATTAGTACTCTGCAGATCAATCACAACCAGCGACGGATCCATCGACAGCGACCGCTTCAGCCGCGAAGACGACCGCCGCTCCATCGGCGTCATCAAAGATGCGCAATGACGGAGCAAACCAATCGATTGTCCTATCGACGACCGCGACAGCGGCTCAGCGCTACCGTTACTCGCACTATTCTCCCCGCTTGCGCCACGATTATTCGGATCTTCGGCTAGATCGGGAGATGCCGGCGCTGCATCTGTTTTCTGCCGGAGCACCGACAGCCTGCACAGCGGACAGCTGGTGTGCGCCGCGAACCACTGGTCGATGCAGAAAACGTGGAAGGCGTGGCTGCAGTTAGGCAGCAGACGCACCGCGTCTTCGTCCTCCAATTCCCCCAGGCACACCGCGCATTCTCCCTGATTGATGCCGCCGCGCTTCACCGCGGAGAACGCGAGGATCGGAAGAGCTTCGAGGACTTTCTCGTCGACGCCGGTAGAAGGCGGCGGGGCGGCAGCAGGTTGTCTCGCCTCGGCATTTGCGGCACGGTGCTTTATGCAGTACTTGACCAGTAAAAGGTGGTAGGCCATTATAGCCATGATTGTGACGACTATGCCGAGCATGGAGATGAGTAACGGACTCAAGACGGAAGTATTAGTACCGCTTTGCACCATCGACGGTGAACTCAAGTTCTCCATCGTTCATCACATGTACTGTACGACAAATTCCCGGTATGTTTTCTCTGGATTAATTGTGATATTGCTGTTGATTGTGTAGTTAATTAAGCGGCAATTATTATGCTACTATCTACTCAATCAATCAATGTATATATATAACGTGCACAGTAGTAATATTATCCAAATGAAATAGTAATTAATCACAATATATCTCTTCACCTACATTTTGGGAATTATAGAATCTAAAAGTGGGGGTGTAGTAGAAGGTGTGTGCACGTGTTAGAAAGATAGGGGAAGGGCGAGAGAAGAAGGGGGGTAGATGCGACAAGTGGGAGGAGGAATTGGGCTACAGCGTTGATTCACTAATTTCTTATAAAAAAGTGGGGTTTAAAAAGTTGAATATATAGGGTGATGAGGCGCGGAAGTTGTTGAGAGTTTGGTACAGTTTATGATATGGTTTATCATCGATGGATGACTTGTCATGTTGCCATTTGTCGATTGGGTGCTGCCGTCAGTTAGTTATAGATGGATGCAGAGAATATGCATTTTTGGAATTCATTGACTTTTTCCATGCTGCCTCTTGACGCACAACCATAGGCAGTAAATACCGTATAGCAAAAGTTGAAGTACTGTAGGATAGGATGTTGCTTTCTGTACGTGAAATAGTCCAGAAAAACTTTGATAACATCTTAAGATTTGGTTTCTGCTATCTGCTATCTGCTATGCATGGTTGGCATTTGTATATTCTGATTCAATGGAGATTTTCTACTTTCTCTTATGCATATCATTAACCATTGCGTAACTAAATTTTCGTGCGCTCGGTGTGCCAATCATCGCTAATTTATCGAGCGCTCGTGCCCTATGCATAACCAATTACCGAGCAAGTAAGGGTACTCGGTAACGAAAACGACCATACACAAACGACGATATGAATGCAATTTACCGGTCACAGAGGTGCTCGACAATAGATAGTCATTTTTTTAATATTTAAGTTACCGAGCATGCTGCATGCTCGATAACTATTTTCTTGTTATTTAATATATTTATTGTAGAGCAATCCCGATGCTCATTACATATATCTAATTTATATTACCGAGCATCTGTCATGCTCGGCAATATATAATAACTTTTTCTTTAAAATTTGTTTTCTGATTTTATTTTAATTATTAATATTTTATAATTTATTAATGAATCTATATGATCCCTGGGTAATTAAATTAATACTTAAGATAAAATAAAATAAAAATTATTTATAATTGAAATATATAATCTAATTTTTCCCAATTTTGTCTATCGAGTCATTTCTTTTTTGAAAACGTGTCATGTCTCTTTGTCTACTCCATTGCATTAGCTCGAACATTTGAGCGACCCGAATATCCAACGAACGAGCTTGCTCATCCTGCTTTGCCCTCTCTTCTCGATGGCGCGTCTTCTATTCCGCCCTTTCATCCCGATAGCGCGCCTCCATTTCTTCCATTTTCCATACGATGGTCAGCTCATCGACCTGACTATGATTGACTTGCCTCCAAAACCAGAAGAGCTTGTAGTAGATGGAAAGTAGAGGCTCGCCACCTGTTTAGCTTGGAGAATCTGTCTTCTCTCATTTGGAGGCCCGACAACCTCTAGAAAAATGGCATCGAGATCAAGGCTTTCTTATCCCTCAAGCCGTCTTTCTTCTGTTCTTGCTATTACTCGTTACTTCGAAAAAACAAAAAACTAGATCGTTTAGATTAAAAATAATGAATTTAAATTGAGAATCGGTGTTTGCTTGTATATCTGTTGTGCACTATGAACACATCATTTTCTAGGAATCCTTTTTTTTTTGTGAATTTGTGAGTCTTTTCAAAGACTTGCCAAAAAGCAGGGCGGTTCCCAAAATTTTATTTTGCAAAAAAAAATTGTATTAAAAACCCTAAACTTGCCATATTTTTTGTTGTCTAGGTGAAATAAACTGATCCGCCACTGTGTGTGGCAAACACATTCTCCTGTACTTGTCTCCGATAGTTGGAGTACCTCGTGGAAGCCTCAACCACTTTGGGCTTCGTCCAACTATCAATATAGGTCTTCCAGTTCTCGTCTATGAAGTAGAGGGGTTTTTTCATCTTATCCTTCATCATGTTGATGTAGTTGTCTTATCTAATTTTAGATTTCTTTACCCAAAGTTCTTTTACAACGGCTTCAGAATAGGCCTAAAAGTTAGCAATTTTCTAAAGAATAAGAAAATAGCATTTAATAATATAATATAATATATAATTTAAAATTGTTGACATAATTCATTGAAAATATAAAATAAATTTACCCTAAACCCCTCCAAATTATATCCAAGTATTTTTTGGAGGGAGTCTTTTGGTTGGATCCATTCGGGCCCACAACCTTCTTGAAAGCGTTGTTACATAATTTAGCCGCGACTCTAGAAGGTCACAACTTGCACATTAATAGAGTTAGTAAATTTAAAAGGAATAATACAATGTAAAAAATTAAAGGAAACTTACAGCCCTTTTTTTATCTTTATGTATTTGCGGCCGTATTGATCTTCCTTAGGCTCATCAGGCTGTGTCTATTATGGCATATCCACCTCTGGCTCTGTAGGCATAACCGCCTCTAATTGTATGAATGGACCTACATCTAACTGTGACAGTCCCGCCTCTTTCTCTGTGGAAGATCTTATCTCTGGCTGTGGAAAAGGTACGCACTATGTAAGATCCTTTTATCATCTCCAATTGCTGATTATATCTGACAAATAATCAAACAAATTCACCAGCAACCAACAATAAAACAAAAACAACAACAACCACAATAATTCAACAACAAGAACAATCACAACTACAAATTTGTAAAATATAAGCAAAATGGTTTAAAAATAAAACAAAAACCCAATCCTCTGTTCAAAAACTAACTAAGATGAGTGAAGTGAGTAATCATATTATACAATTATCTTGCCTCTTCGATTCAGAAGAACACAAAATCAAGAATTTAGTCCAACAAAAATATCCATGGCAACATCATGATTTAATAATTCTAACTCAAAAATAGTAACTTCAGCATTATATTAAGCAGAGAAAAGTAAGCATAATTTTAAGCATCAAAACTCAAAAGCAATACATAAATCATAAATCAACAGTAACGTGCCAAACATCAATACAATACAAAACTAAACTCTTGATTCCCAAATGTCATTCAGCAAAACTCAGCAAGATAACTCTGTTCAATCGAAACATTTCCATCTAAATAATGAAAGTAATAAAAAACCATCCATAATTAATCAATCACTGCATTAGAATATAATTTGAAACATTATAGCTATAGATGCAAAATAATGAGCAAAATATCTCAAAAAACTCAAAATCAAAACTGTGATACTTCATATCAAACACAAATATCTAAAGAGAAAATAGTCCATAAATCTAAACCTTAATTGAGTATAATAGTCAACCTAATTAATATTTCTCAAAGATAACTTAAACAACAAAACTCATAATTTATCTGCAATTTATTCGTCCAAGAATAGAAAAAAACAAGAAAAAAGGTCGGGATGCTGGCACCAGAAATACAAAATAATATCACGTTGTGAGAGTGGTGGAGATGCTTCGGTAGATCGGGTGACGCCTCCGGATGTGCCAGAAGTGAGAGAAGAGAAGGACAAAGAATCGGATTGCGTTGAAATAAGTGAGAATTTATGAGTCAACTTTAGTAATATGAAGTGAGGCAGTGAGAGGGTCAGTGACGGTTTGGCAAACGAAGGGACAGGCATGGATGTGCTGGAGACTGGTGCATGTGGAGTCTTTAAGACAATAATGAGGAGATAAAGGTTATTGCACCAGGGAGTGATAAAGATGTCGGTTATGAGTTTGTGGAGTAGTGGCCAATGATGAAATTGGCGGTTACAGTAGTGGAGCAGCCACTATCTTTTCCTTTATGTTGCAATTATGACTTTTTGTAAGAGTAGAGTATATAATGATCCTTTGAGGTTTGAGAATGATCTTTTTTTATGCAATATCATTTTGTAGTAAGAACTAGTAAGTGGCCGAGGCCTTCTCTTGAAAGGAGCCATCTTCTGATTATCAAATATATTTCCCTTCTTTCGTACATAAAGTGTTCAACAAAAATATAAAACCAACTTTCTTGCTTCTTTCCTCTAACAATTTTGTGCGGTGAACGTAGAATAAAATATGGCGACTTGCATGAATGCTCGCGTCGAGGGGTTAAAGGAAGCAATGGAAGAATATTCCAGTCGTTTGGGGTCCCTGGAGAACCAGTTACGCAAGATCAGGGATCTCATTCTCAACCAATGCAGGCCTGATTCTCCCGAGAGCTCGAATTGAGCACAAGCAACTGGGGGAAACATTCCTCTAGCCCAATTGACCCTACAACAAAATATGGATCTGCCCATGTTTGATGGAAGTGATGTGATTTCATGGATTGCTCAAGCTGAGTAACATTTCTTGGTTTAAAACACACCGATTGATCTGCGAGTGCAGGTGGCACTCATTGCCTTGTCCGGTCCGGCTATGGCATGGGTCTAGATTCTTCGTCGTCGTTCCTCTCTTATTACATGGGAGCACTTTGCATGAGAATCCAGAAGCGGTTCAGAACGAGTTCCGCGTTAAACGCCTATGAGGAGCTACGTGCCACTACACAGGACGGGAGTCTGGATGAGTATGTTGCGGCCTTCGAGAGCCAACTAGCTCAGCTTTCAGAGCTTACGAATCAGCAGTACCTTGGGTTTTTCTTGGGGTGACTTAAACCTCGCATATGTTTGCAAATTAAGGATCCTAGTATTGCAAATTATTCCGACGCGGTCTAAATGGCGAAGCGTATCGAATTTTTGGAGGCGCCATCAAGCTACACAAGGCAACCTAATTCCTTGCCGCAATCACGAGCCCCGTCGACAAACAGGGACTAATGAACCAGACTCCACGACCTACCCAAAAACAAATAAGGAATGCGCCTAGGGGTGCAAAAACGGATAGCGGGTATCGGGTATACCCGATCCCGACCCGATATTCGTCGGGTATCGGGTATCCGATACCCTCATTTACGGATTCAGGTTCGGGATCGGATATTTGGAGTGTGAGTTTTTCGGGTATCGGGTAACCCGATCGGGTATCGGGAATTACTCGAATACCCGATTTCATATCTTTCATATATTTGTACTTTTATTGTGTTTATATACATTGCTTCAATTGAACTTAGGAAAATTATTTGAACATATACGATACATGTTTATTCAATTTCCTTAAATGCTATTATATTAAATTACTTCCAAGCTGAAGAAATTCATGTAAAACACACTGCATATTATCTTTGTATAGCAAGAAATCAACATGTTCGATAAAACGGGAGAACAAACAAAACGACTGCTTTTGTATTAATGGAAAGATGCCATACAAAGACTCTCATGTACGCTATATATAGTAACGGGCATAAGCACCTAGAAGCTAGGTGCACAAACCCTAGATCACTGTAAACCCTAGCTCACTACAAAACAAACTAGCATAACTGAAAAGGACACAAGCATACGCTCCTCACGTGCTCGATCTTGGACGGGAATCTTCATGCTTTTCCAACTAGGATATCTTTCCAGCTAGGACGTGCTGATTGTGTGTGCTGAGAACCACTGCATGGGAGAGCCAAGCTGCCGCTCTTGTCTTGCATGTCCTTCGAGCGCTTATGCTGTCCAACGCAAGGATTGAGTTGCATTCGATCTTCCTTTCCATCTTCGATGCTGTCCACATTAAGCATGTTGACACAAGCTACCATGTAACTAAGCAATATATTTATATCTACAAGCAGCCTACAAACTTCATACGTCGTAAGTATGGGGCTTTAAGTTTTACGCTGAACATATAAAATATCATTAAGGTTGAATGTTGAACCTGAACGTGTCAACATGGATATCAAATTACATCTTTTTCTTTTTTTGATATCTAGTTAGGGTAAGTTTTTAGTTTTCACGTTTCGATGACTGATTTATTTGCATCGAGTAGTATCCATCTGCTTTAGTCACTGTGCACAAACACATTAGGAAATTCTCAAAAAAAGAATATTGCAATGATGGATTCAAATGATTTAATTATAAATAGAAAAAATTGTGAAAAGAATAGAAAATTGGGGTATGCGGGTGTCCGATTATTCGGGTGTGGATACCCGCATCGGGTATTCGGGATACCCGATTGTGCATTCGGATCGGGTTCGGGTGGTGATTCTAATGTAATTTCGAGTGCGGGTACCCGAAATTTCGGATCGGGTACCTGCGGATACCCGCCACCCCTAAATGCGTCATTTGTTCCCTGAATCGTCTACCTTATCGAAGCATATCCAATGAGGAATTTCAAAAACATATTACAGTAGGTACGTATTTTAAGTTTGGTCTCAAGTTTGACCGTATGTACCGCTGCCCGCCAAAAACATTACATGTGTTAGTTGGGAAAGATGAGATGGAAGAAGAAGGGGAGAATCAGAACGTCGAAGAAGGAGAAAAAACGGAGGAGGCAGTTGAGGCCGACCAATCACTTCACCAATTGCAATTATTCGAACTAACTTTCAACGGACTCGATGGGTTTCAAACCATAAAGATATATGGACTAGTGAGAGCAAACCGTGTTAAAATCAAGATCGATAGCGGCGCGAGCCACTATTTTATCACGGAAGCCACGACACGGGCGTTGAAGTTGGAGATCGTAACAACCGATACCTTCTCAGTTACTGTGGGTGACGGATCTAAGGTACGCGCAGGAGTAGTTTGTTTGAAGGTCCTTTTACATGTTAGAACTCATCAATTGCAATCACATGCTATGTTTTCCCATTAAACAACATTGATATTATTTTGGGAGTATTGTTGTTAGCCCAACTTGGCGAGATTAAGGCGAATTGACGCACATTGGTAATGGAGTTTGTGTGGGAGGGAAGAAAAATGTAGCTTAGGGGAGACCCCTCCCTGCCGCCACAGGCATGTACACCCCGTGATCTTTGCTCCATGGGCATGGCTGATCAGTGTTGGATGTTGTAGGCTTTGGAGGCTGACTCAAGAGCCTTAGTGTCACCGGAAGCTGACCCCAATTCTGTCGAGTTTCGTCGAGGCCGCGAGGTGGGGAAGATTATGGAGGCTTTTCCGACGGTGATGTCTGCTATTACTCAACTTCATCCGCATCGCAGAGAGGGGGTGCAAGAACTAATCAACATATTTCTAAAGATGCAGGTTAGTTGTCTCAAGCTCAGTGTTCATATGTTGCTATGGATATGTCCTCAAACATAAATTTCGCACACAACCAATCTACTGATCTTGCTATCTTACAGAATACTTCTTTGAGAGCTCTGGTTGGTTTCTGGGTCTATTGTTTCTCATTTACTTGTTATGCTGTATTCTTCAGATGGAAAGATACTTGTTGAGGATATAGTGAGATTGGGCAGTCGTATAGAAGATGGCAACTCAGCTGATTCTGAGGAAATGTAGAGATAATTTTGCCTTTGGCTATACCCATGTAGCATCCACCTCCGCCACCGCCGCCTGCCTCCTTCTCCACGCCACTGTTCCTCTCCGCCATCTCCTTCTCCCGATCCGGTGGTCCTCTCTCAAAACGTTGTCACCATCTGTTCTTCTTTCCAGCTTTGCCTCCTCCCTCTAAAACTGAATGAAAATGGCGTGGTGGTTTGTGTAGGAACGAATTCCTAATTCTCTTTCATCCAATATTCAACAACTTGTGTTGATTAATCGAACTCCTGCATCTTCAATCGGAGCAGGTGCTGGTGGAATGACAGATGATGCGCTGCTGCCAATCAGGCTAATGAACTTCGTATCCAAGATTAGCTGGCACAATCTTGGAAGAACAAGGGAGCTAGAGTTGAAGATGGTACTGCTCAGTTGGCAGAATCTTGGAAGAACAAGGGAGCTAGAGTTGAAGATGGTACTGCTCAGAGAGATAGGCCTCTTTTCGAGATTTTAAAGGAAAATAAAGATGAGAAAGATGCTGAATTCAACGAACGCTTCGATGAAGATGACACTGAGTTTCTCGATAAATTGGATTGGACATGCCCGGGAGAGAACACGAATGACAAATAGCAAAAAACTGTATTAGAGTTTTGGCTCAAGGCAAGATTCGTCTATTGCAACGAAATATAGCAATCGATATAGAGCTTAATATCCAGAGTTTGTAACTACTCTATTTTCTGTCTCTTCTCTGTTGTACAAGACAGATTTAGTTTCTACATTTTATTATGAAATACTTGCGATGTTAGAATGCTAATTTTCCTTTGCACATGTACGTTGGAATGGTATTTGTTTTTTTTTTTACTTGTGTTGGAATGTTAATTAATTGATGATGTTGCAGTCAAGGCTATCAAATTTTAACTGTAGGCTTTAGTCATAAAAACCTGCAGATGAAGATTCTAACAATTTCTAAAACTAATCATATGTAAATGGGTAGAGATGAGAGAAAATTAAATCCAGTTGAGAGTAATCAACACGCAGCCATACATAGACATATGGGGTGAATTTCCACTAGATATTTATGTATTTATTTAAAAATCGAGATAATACAAAATTTACTTCAACCTTTCCAAAGATTTTGCCCCTACCACTTGAACAATCAGCACCAACGTGTAATATTCGCACCATTCGTACCAAGGCTTGGCGCCCAGGGTCTTAGCCACCCTAGTATGCGGGAACATATTTGTTCCATCCGTACCACGCGTACCAAGTCGTGGCGTGTCGAGTTCACGGGAGCTTATTTGAACCGGCCGTTCCAAGATCTACGCCCACCTTTGGAACGGGTGCTAAAAATTCAATGTATGTATACCATTCGTACCACGTCGCCAAAGAAGATAAAGCCACGACCACCGTTGCCAGAAAAGATAAAGCCATTGCTAATGGAAAATGAAAATTTCGGAGAACGATTGGTACGAATGCAACGTATAGTACCGTTCGTTCCATGTCGCCGAAGAAAATAAAACCACTGCAGTCGGAAAATGAAAAGCTACGCCAACAAATGGTATCAATGCAACATGTTCGTACAATTTGTACCAATTATTAAATGAGATGACAGGATGAATAGGTGTATGACTTAAAGTAATGACATTTATGTCCATTCAAGTCAAAATTGACTAAAATGTATTAAAATTAAATTGATGACCAACTATATTGGTTTCGAAATAGACTCTCTCAAAATTTACCTCATAATTATATACATTATGAATTTTTGGGAAACTATTTACTTAACCCTAAATATTGATATTATCTTGGAGCAGGATAGTTGGATATCATAAATTGAGTTGGATATCATAAATTGAGTTGTTGCGTTAGTTCATATTGCTCCTTAACTGCAAGTAACAAGTAACAATAATTTATCACCCAAACTACCTTCAATTTTTTGTGCAATGCAATCCACATGAATATTATTAGCATCGGATTACATTATTCAGGATGTATCACAAATCAATAATAATTATTTCTTAGTTTTATACTAATATTATATTTTATAATTTCGGTTTAATGCTTCTTGCATATTGAACATAAGACAGGTATATTATGTATTGTTAATTGTGCAACTATCAAATTAAAAAACAATCCTCTTATTGACAGCATCGACGTTATATTGTCCTTGTCTTGTATACAATAAAACGATTAAAACGATGAGACTGCATATTGTGAAACTCCCAATGTCAAGTAGCTGCTATATAAGTAAAAGATGATTTTGAATTAGTCTACTAAAAAGTTGATTAAAAAAATAAAATATAGCTGATTTTTTATTTTTCGAACAAAAATGTCATTAGTGAATTCGGACAGTTTTTTTACCATGCCATAAATATATTTTTGGCGATCATTTATCTCTCTCTATTTTTCTCTAATTCTCTTTCTCTGTCTGTAATCAAATCGTTGCTCTATCAAACACTGATAATGGCTTACTAAGGAACTCTTATGGTTTCTCTGCTGACGGCGCCACTACCGCCACCCCTTACAAATAGGGGGTGAGCAAAATACCCGAAATCCGAATATACGAACCGAACCAAACCGAAATTTAAAATTTTGTTCGGTTTTTTTTCAGATTTCGGTTCGGTTCGGTTTTGATTTTTCACAAATTTTGGTTTTTCGGTTCGGTTCGGTTCGGTTCGGATATATTATAAACCGGAAAAAAAAACCGAAAAACCGAATTTATATTTAATATTATATATATATATTAATAATATAATAATAACTAAATATATGTATATATATATTTATATATGTACATATATATATTTAATATATGCATATATTTATATTTTTACATATATATATATATATATACATACTTTTTTTGGATTTTTGGATTTTTGGATTTTCGGTTTTTCGGTTTTTTTATTTTATTTTTCGGATAATTTTATGATATTTAGGTTTTTTCGGTTTGGATCGGTTTTCATAGTTCGGATTTCGGTTTTTCGGGTTCGGTTTTTTGGGTAATTCGATTCGGTTCGGTTTTAATTTTAAAAAAAAAATTGGTTGTTCGGTTCGGTTCGGTTTGGGTAAAAAACTGAATCGAAAACCGAATGCTCATCCCTACTTACAAACCCAAACACTACCGGAACTGCAACATCCAATACATCGACGTCGCCACCTACCAACACTTCTGAACCAACTGCAGAATGCAGTATGTCGACGTCGCCGCCGCTGCTTGCAAACACAACCACTAATTTGATTGTGGTAATTTTTTGTATTTTTTAAAACAGTGATGTCGACTAACTTTTTTTTTTTTTGGTGATGTTGTTGATTTAATTTTTTTGGTGTTGAAGATCATTTCAGTGTTTTGGATTTTTTTGTTAAAGATCATTGAAATGTTTTGGTGTTATTGGATATTTTTTTTGTAATTTTGAGTGTTGTGGTATGAGGTACGAATTAGCCGAATTAATAACATGGTTACCAAACACTACGTGCGGGCGTCCTCGACATCGCACATGCATGTTTGGTATGTTTGGTAAGAATTGGCCGAATTCGTACTAGGATTGCCAAACATGCGTCCGCGGTGGCGAGGACATCCGTCGACGGTACTGTCGCTTGCAAACCCAAACACTTATGTTTTCAGTAATCTTTTTGTATTTTAAAAAACGATGATGTTAATGGGCTATTTAAACTTTGAATGGTCGAAGATCATTTTAGTGTTTAATTTTTATGTTTGCAATTTTTTTTTTGTTGGAAATATTTTATTGTTGAATTTTTTATAGGAATTTTGATGGCTGTAGTACAAGGTACGAATCGACCGAATTAATACCATGGTTACCAAACATGCGTGTAGGCGTCATCAAAACCATAGAGCCTGGCATTAACTTAGCCAAATTCGTACCAGGATTGCCAAACATGCGCACGTGCGTGTTATGATGCCTGGTTTTTAATTCGACCGATTCGCACCTAGACTACCAAACATGCGTGCGCGATACAGATGGCGCCCCCACGACTATTTGGTAAGCAAAGTATGAATTCGACCAGTTCGTACCTCATACCACAATGTACCATTCTTAAGCTGCCAAGACCCGGTAATCACTCCTACACAGTCACAGATGGTTTCCTTGGTCAATGAGATAGCAAAAATAGGTGCAAAGAAGATGGATGAGATAGCAAGTTTGAAGAGTTCTAGGGGTGAGTATTCGGATTTCGGTTCGGATTTTTGCCTAATCCGAACTGATCCGAAAATCCGAAATTTTCTAAAAAATAAATCCGAACCGAACCGAATTATCTGAAAATCCGAATCCGAAAATCCGAAATCCGAACTTCCAAATCCGATCCGAACCGAAAATCCGAAATTGTATAAAAAA
>JAYDZE010551304.1:0-13498 GCA_034509125.1 Monilaria moniliformis | reverse complement strand
TTCCTTTAAAGCATGCTTACTTGCGTTCTAGAATAAAGTAGGAAGAATTAAATGCATGAAAGAATTTCTTATGTTAACCTAGTAGGTCCCGGGTAGGGGATTCCTTCATTGGAATATTTAAAACCCCAACAGGCTGGACATGGTCATGCGCTTAAGAACCCTTTAAATGTCGTGTGCACTACCATGTATCTGTAAATTCTAATATTCACCGTGATCTTATGTAAAACGCAAACCGTGTCCTAAACACTAAAATTAACTGAATATATGTAAATATATTACTTCAGAAACTACAAATCATAGATATAGTATGTTTCGATTAAAAAATCAAAATAGTGTAGTTAAGAACATCTACCGTGTCGTGCCGTGTCCTCATGGACATGCATTATTTTTCAAAAACTCACATACATTTACGTTTGTTCTTCAGAATGTACAACTTTTAGTGTGTTTCCCTTGAGATTTCTCCAACTGTGTCCTATGGCATAAATTCGAAGTCGTTCTTTTTCATTGTACAAAGTAATTTTCTGTGGTTTGTTTGATGATTTACCATTTCTATTGTGTTTAACTATCTCTCTTTCCTTTTAGACCAATGAATGCGAATATTAAATGTATGGTTTAGTTGTTTGAGGTTTAGGATTCTGAAGGTGATATTAACTTTAAAAAAATAAGATTTAGATATCATTGTCTGCCGAAAAAAAAAAAACAAAAAAAAACCTTTAAAATCAATTTAAGCAAACGAAAGGAAAATAAGAAAAGAATAAAAAAAAAACCTTTTTTAAATTTTATTGGAAAGTCAAATGGTAATTTAGACAATTGCTCCCTAAAATGGTTAGAAAAATCATATTGTTGGATAAATAAATCATATCATTTATCGTTTTGGATATATATGGTTTGCCCCTATTTTATTTCTAATCTTTCATCTCGCATCAGATTTTAATGAAACTTAATCAAATGAAAACTTTTATAAATGACATTTTCATTCTCTCATTTAACAAAATAACAAAACATAATTATACTAAAATTGTCTTAAATATTATTTGGCTAATTAATTGGCCATATAAATATTCATATGTTTTATTGGAAAATTCTATATAATCAATTTTCGACAAATCCCGATGACTCTTTAATTTGACGAGTGACATTTTTTTAACATTAATTTTTGGAACCATGTAAAAAGCTAAAGAACTATTTTAATTAAACGAAAAGAATCAAAAGTTCAAAACTAAATACATAGATAGCAACTAATAAACCAAAATTTAAAATGCGAAGATTGATATGATAAGGAAATTCATTTATTGATAAAATTGTGAAATATTAATTAGTATAGTTAATTAATTTTGTTTTTCGAGTACTTAAATGAATGAATATTTTTTTGAAATTTTATTTCATATTTTTCTAAAAAAAAAAAATCATCTAATCCTTTGATGTTATGTATTTTACTTCTAATCTCCGTCTCAGATTGAACTTTAGCGAAACTTTATCAAATGAAAACATATATAAATAGATATTTCTATTCTTTCATTTAACAAATAAATCATACATGATTATGCTATAGTTGTCTTAAATATAATTTAACTAATTAATTCATTGGCTAAATAAATATTTATATTTTTTATTAAAAAATTTATTTGATCAATTTTGAACAGATTTTGTTTAGCTAAATAAGGTTAGAAAATTTTCTTTCAAACTAGGCAGAAATTTTCTGTACGCCCAAGAGATATATGACTTCAATTTTTCTTTTTCTTCAAAAATGTTTCTTTAACATAATAAAGAGTATTTCTCTTAAAAAAATTGAAAAGTAAAAAATGAAATATATAAAAATATTACATGTTTCATTCGTCCCATAAAATAGTGGACACTTTGTCATTTGGTGTCCTCCCAAATTAGTGTACATTTATTTCTTTGTCATTTTTTGACATAATTTCCTTATCTTTTATTTACACTTTCTCCAAATATTTACAATTTTACCACACATGACCTAATAAGGTGAGACTTTTTTCAACGCACAATACTTTCTATCTAATTTTTATTAAAACCCATGCCACAATGTAATATGCACTATTTTGTGGGACAGAGAGAGTATATTTCAGTTCCACATTGAACTTATAAGAGTTTCCCGGAGTGAAGAATCTATATAAAAGGATTACATATACTAATTATTTTCCGGTCAAAATAATTTCATATTTGATTTGGTGAAATTGTAATTAATTTTCGTGTAACAAAGAGTTTCTCCATTTATTTTGAATTAAATCAAAAGTCAAATATTGATACAATTTTTACGGACTTCTTCAATCATATCAATATTATTAAATCAAGCTTGGAGCATATTAACTTATTTACAACTCAATTTCATGAAAGTTCTATGGAAAATCAGTCGATGAAGCAAGATTTCTTTAGTAAAAATGATTTGGAGAAGTTATATATGCAACCTCATTTCGATTATTTTTTATAAAACCTCGTCAAATGAAAAGTTACACAAAAGGGGTATTTCAATATTCTCTCAATTACGTTTTTTTGTGTGCATATATATAAACAATAGATTGATACTGATATTACGTTGTTATCTTTATCTAAAGCATTTTTAGCTTCACAACTTTATTCCTTATATGACTTAAAGTGATTTTCCGTCGAAATTTGACGGATTACACGCTAGTCTAATATATAATAGGTTCTCTTTCTCAATTTTCCTCAATTCCTATTTTTCTCAATTTTCCTTCATTAGTATTTATCTCGTAATAACTCCTATTCCACATTGATTTCCAATCATATTCTGCCTTGAATAAAACTTATATAAAATTGTTGTGTAGTATCTCATCCTACACATATTATGCGCCATGAATTTAATTTGGTGAATTAATTGATTAATTGGTCAAATAAATAATTGTACTTCTTTTTATTAAAAAGTTAATTTAATTTGACTAATAATATTTTGACCAATAATTAAGTTTGCCAAATAATAGAAATCCATATGCTAGAATAATAAATCAAAACATTTATTTTTCTTTTGTTATTCTTTTAATTTATTACTTTTATAATTCAACATTCACTTTTTATGAACCAATGAAAATCTATATAAAATAGATGTGAGTTTTTTTATTAAAAAAATGGAAGAGTTTATGAGATTTTAACACTCATATTTCATTAGCTTATTTATATTCATATATTAGCTTGTTTATATAATATATTGGCAAATAAAAATGTTAATTTATATAATATTTCCCCCATTCTTATTTTCCTTACAACTCCTATCCCACATTGATTTCAATCATACCCCATCTTAAATAAAACTTATATAAATAGTTATGTGTAGTATTTCAACCTATATATATATATATTTTGCAACATGAATTTCATCTGAAAAATTAATTGATAATTTTTTAAATAAATAATCATATTTTTAAAAAAAAATTAATTTAATTTGACTAATAATTCTTTGGCCAAATAATTAAGGTTGTCAAGTAATAGAAGTCCATATGATAGAGTAGTAAATTATTATTTTTTTATTTCTATTATATTATTCTTAAAATTTATCGAATTATAATACAACATTCATTTTTTATGAGATTTTACCAAATGAAAATCTATATAAGAGTTTATGACATTTTTTTCAACTAAAGTGTTTTTGCAATTTTAAGACTCATATATCATTAGCTTCTCTAGATTCATATATTAACTTTCTTATATTCATACATGTTTGTTAATAGTAATATATTGGCAAAGAAAAATGTTAATTTATAAAAAAACAAATCATTCTTATTTTCCTCACAACTCCTATCTAACATTGATTTTCAATCATAATCCGTCCTGAATAAAGCCTATATAAATAGTTGTATGTAGCATCCTTTCATACATACATGCACCATAAATTTAATTTGACCAATTAATTAATTAGTTTGTCAAATAAATAATTATATTTTTTAATTAAAAATTTAATTTAATTTGACTAATAATACTCTGATCAATAATTAAAATTTTCAAATAATAGAAGTCAGTATGCTAGAACATTAAATTAAATTTTATTTTTATTTGGATAATTATACTTTGAGACTTCATCAATTGGAATCTCACTTAGATTTTTAATAAGACTTCATTTTAAATGATAAACTAAATTTATGGTCAAAATAACTATGTATAACAATATCTGACATTTTATTAGATTGATTGGGTATCAAATTATTAACTTATTTGAAGTAATTAGTTAATTAATTATATGTTATGCTTTATTGTAGAAAAATTAAAAAAGATCAATGATTTTGCTTCGTTATTTCTTATAAAATCAAATCAACCAATTTTGTCAGGAATTATGACTATTTTTTTTCAAAATTAAAAATGTTAACTGGTTTGACTAGATTGACTAATAATCAGATTGAAAAATTCAACCATTTCATGTTAGTTTAAGTGAAATTCAGTTTAGCGTCAATGTAAAAATTATAAATTTAAGATTCACTTTTAGAAATTAAATAAATAAAAATTGACGAGTCTACCAGGATACTGAAGAAAGCTGAAAATTCTAATTATTTTGTAAGCATAAGATTATTTTTTAAATACTGATTGTTTTATATAAAATAATTTAAAATATAATAAAAATTGGCTTAATATTTTAAAAATAATTCATATTGACACGTCTACATAATTTTTTTACTTGCTCAACATGAAAAAAAATTCAGTTGTATTAAATCAATGACAATACAAATTGGTCAAATAATTTATAAGCATATATGTTCACGATTAATATATAAGTTTTTTTTGTTCCAGAAAAGATGATTCTCAGAAGTTAGTCATGTCTTTCAACCTCTAAACAAGATAATGCTAAAATGTCAGATTTGGTCTATCAAGTACCATAAGAGACGATGTTCATAATTTAATTTTGGCTCTAAACGAGATGATGCTCAAAATTATTGCCTATAAAGGTTTAGCCACGATGTTGCACACAAATGAGTTCCGGTCTTTCAAACTCTACACGATTTGATGCTCACAAATTAGAAATGGTTTGTCAAACTCCAAAAAAGATGATACTCAAAATTCAATCCAGATATTTCAAGCTCCAAATGAAATTATGCTTAGAACTTAGTTATGATATTTCAAGCTTCGGATGAGGCGATGCTAACAAGTTAGTTATGGTCATTCAGGTCCACACGATATGATTCTCACAAGTTATGGTGTTACAAGCTCGAAATGAGATGATTCTCACAAATTAGTTCTGATATTTCAAGTTCTAGATGAGATGATGGTCAAAAGTCAGTTATGCTCTTTCAAACTTCAGATGCCGATGCCCAGAAGTCATATATGATATTTCATACACCAGACAAGATGATACTCAAAAGTCCGATGTACAAAATTCATGTGTTATATCTTAAGTTCTAGACAAAATGATGCTCAGATAAAAGATGTGATCATAAATTATTTTTTATTTGTCAATTTAAGAAAATTGTACGAAATATATACGATAATTAACAACAAATGTGATGTATCAATCTAGCATCCTACCACCATCATATCCTATTTTGAATTATATTTTTTTTCTTATTTTGTTTTTTTTTAAAATTCAATCTCACATCAAATTTTTTTATGAAACTTTATCATTTAAAAACTTATATAAAAAGATAATTATATTTTAGCTTCCAACAAAAAATTAACATCTACATAGAAAAAGTGATTGAGCTTATTAAATTTTGAACTATACCATAAATTAATGTAGTCAAATAAAATTTATTAAAAAATAATTTATATGAAGACTATTTCATGTACTATAACTATATATATATAAACAATGTAAAGTGATTCTAGATAACGATATAATGTGATTTTTCGAAAAATTCCGACGGATTACATGCTAATAATAACAATAATAACAATAATAATAATATTTACACATTAAAAAATTTAAAAAAATTTAGCCGTTTGACCAACAAAAACTGCCTGAAATTTATTAGGAATGTTGTTATTATTATTATTATTATTATTATTATTATTATTATTATTATTATTATTATTATTATTATCTATTTACGCATTAAAATATAAACAAAATTTGATATAGCCGTTGACCAGCAAAAACTGCCTGAAATTTATTAGGAATCAATGTCATTCCCTTTATATTATAGTGAAGAACCTTGAAGCGTGCATAAGTGCATTATATCATCCATAAAGTCAGTTTTATATTTATATAGCAAACAGTGACCAACCTTAAACTTTGAAATTTAACCTTGAATTCAATAAATTGATCTAACAGTAACTGATAGCACAGAGAGTAAGATAATGAATTGTTGCTCCAATAATTGATTAAAATTATTTGTAATAATCACATGCATTATGGAGATACTGTAAGTTGAACACTTGTATGTATTTGGAAAGTTTTTCCTCGATCATTTGTTTCTACTATGAAGAAAATTTGGATTATGTAGGTTTAAAAATATGAATAACTGTCATTTAAAATCACCAACTTTGATCAATTTTGTAAGTTTTGACTTGATTTTTAAAAAGTTGCACTTTCTGTTTTTTTTTTTTTTTTTCAATTAGATTTCTCTCATAATTTTCCCACAACCCAAACATTCAAATTTCATTGTTGGAATCCTTTATTCAAGAAACCATAGTATGATAATTGACATGATTGGAAATAAGAATATTAATTTTGGCAAGAAACATTGATGTCCAGTCTAATATGCAAAATTTGTTGGAACTGCTTCAGTGAAATTCATTGTTATGAGCAAACATTGGGGTTGTCAACTATATGCCATAAAGTTTCTGTAGATTATATAAACTTATAGTACTTTATATTTGAGTAACATAGTACTTTAAAATTTTATAACTCACATGTTATGATGTAAATGTTGCACGTCTTTAAGAATAAATGATAAATACTATACTTGATATTATCTTAGCGGTTGCTATTTATATATAATCATATAATGCATCCTTCATTAATAGGTAATCACGTAAACCTGGCTACATATTCATTAACAAACTGTTGAAATGCACGAAAAATACTGTATCTCGTATTTAAGCATACACTAATATTGTAAATTAATTCTGAATTGTTATTCCATGAGTGATGAGCATAAATACCAACAATTAGGAATGGAGGTAGTTAGCGCTTGGTCGCTAAAATTCGTTGCTTATCGCAATACCCGCAGATGAAATCTCGATATCCTTTTGGTTGTCGTTCATCTGACAAGCCACGTGGTGAAAACAAAAGAGAAAGTATACCGTAACACATAATTCCGATACTCCTAATACTTGAATCAGCACCACATAAATTTGTATGCAATATTTTTAGTATGTGATGGTACACGTGCTAGAGCTAGGAAGCAGCACACGCTACACATGAACAAATTGGCCGTTACAAATCCCTGTTGCCCCCACACCAGTTACCAGGAATTTACTTCCCTGCTATTATATTGCTTTCCCAATTATTGAGCCCCTTTTGATTACTATCTCCAGTCAAACTCCCCCCAGCTCCACATGGCGCCACCTCATTGGCTGCTCAAACCTCTGTAAATCCCTATTTTGGCCCTTAATCGCAATTTTAGGAGATTATTATATTAAAATATTTGAATCAGTGCTGATAATTGTCAGTCAGTGAGTGAAAGGTTTCTCATGTACTGCTACTTCTACTGCGTCTTATTGTCTTTCCAAAAAGATCCAAAAATCGTAACTCCCCCAAACAAACCCCACCCTTTTTTCCCATTTCTTTTTTCTTTTTTCTTTTATCAAAAGAAAATCTTTTTGTCTCATCAGCAATCACATTTCCTGCTTAATGCTGACTGCTGAGCCATTTTCTAGAGAGAGAGAGAGAGGAGCCGATGTACAAGAAACTAGAGAGAGAAAACAGTAGCGAAATTGACAGGAAGGTGGGATGTTTTTCGTTTTGCTAATTTCTTTGTAAACGGGGAGAGACAGAATAAAGATTTGTCTTTTATCTTTTTCACAATGGGAAAAATAATTCCAATACTAATCTAACAAGGGTCAGAAAAAGAGTCTTTGATTTCTTCATTTTGACTGCTCCATGTTCACTTCAGGTACTGAATAAAACTTGCCTGCCTAATCTATTATGCGCATCATTTACTAATCATTGAGTCGGATATTGTTTTGTTATTTTCCCTTTCCCCTCTTCTATTTTGCCATTTTTGTAATCGTGGGGAATTTATTGTCTGGGCCATTGATGTCTTGGTTCTAAATTTGAGTTGCATCCACCTTTTTCTTGTACCTTATGATGATGGTCCATGCACAGTAAAGTCCCGTTTTTGCTAATATTTTTTGTGTAATTTTTCACTTTTTCTGGGTTCTGTTATCCTTATTCTGTTAGATCTTGTCGGATTTTAAGAATTTAGGATTTTTGGGTCTCTATTCGCCTCTTGAAATTGTCGTTTCTGATCTTTGTAAACTTTGGGGCTTTAGTTGAAGGTCTCCTTTGAGTTGAGTTTGGCCATGCACAAAGGTTTGGAAATGTCTGATAGAGTTACTAATTGCCGTTTGCGCTGCCTTAAATTGATTATTGGTGAATCTTTTTTGTAAATCTGTTTACTTGTAAGCTTTGAGTAATTTCCTTGGATCGATTGATTCTAAAATTGGTGCTGAATCCATCCTTTTCGACATTCTC
This sequence comes from Monilaria moniliformis, assembly GCA_034509125.1. Lineage (NCBI taxonomy): Eukaryota > Viridiplantae > Streptophyta > Magnoliopsida > Caryophyllales > Aizoaceae > Monilaria > Monilaria moniliformis. The sequence continues at coordinate 4,902 of JAYDZE010551304.1, read as the reverse complement.
AGCCCTTCGTTGAGATTGTGTTCTGACACACATATATATATTTCTTCATGTGTTTCTGGAGTTTTGTGCTTTTGTCTTGTAATTTATTAGGTTCCAATTCGAGATGGATAAAACCCGACAAAGGTTTTTTTTTGTTTTTGTTTCTTTTGTAGGGGTTATTTGAGAATTGGGTTTTGTTTATAAAAGTTGATCTTGACTGCTGTTAGGAGGTTCCTTTTCCAATGTTAACAAAATGAATGTGAATGAAAAAACTTTAAATACTTGAAGGAATCTGATTTGCTTCTGCTGTCTATTCTATATGCCTACTGAAAATTCTGCCTTTTGGCTTGTGTATCCAGTTTTGTGAGCTTGTGGTCTGTTATTGCGTGGATATTATTAGCACAATCTCAAGATTTCCATGGGCGGATTTGATGATCACGTTGCTATTATGGGAGATTGGATGCCCCTGAGCCCTAAACCTGGGGCCTTTTTCCTATCAATGATGAATGATGATGTTGGAGCACGACTGGCTGTGGAATCTGATAGTGGAAATAGAAGTGGGGCTGAACAACAAGGTACCTACAGAAATGGTGATCAAAAGGATCAGAGTGAAGCTAGTTTCGGAGATGATGAAACCAACAACTGCAATGCAGTGGGTGAACCGAAGTTGAGCTCCCGAGGAGGTCTTATGGAGAGGATTGCAGCTAGAGCTGGTTTCAATGCCCCGAGGCTGAATACAGAGAGCATTAGACCTTCAGACCTTTCTAAGAAACCAGAAGTTCGGTCTCCTTATTTGACGATCCCTCCCGGTCTTAGTCCAACCACTCTGCTAGATTCTCCAGTTTTCCTCTCTAATTCATTGGTAAGCTCTTCATTATCAAACTTGTGCATTCCTTTTAGTAGGAAAAGCTCAATCAGGATTCTCTTCACCAACTGCTGCAAAATAAACAGACATACATGAACGAGCTAGTTATATACATGTTTGGGGTGTTGTACTGTCGTAGATTCTGTGGTTATTATTTATTTGAGTGAACGAGTTTCTGTACCATTCAGATGACTGTTGGATGTCTGTTTGTATTGTGGTGAAACAAAACTGGATCTACTATACATCTCATGGACAAATGAGCCTGACATTTTTGGTGTGCATAAATTATCTCTGATAACACTTGAGAGAAGAATGTTCTTATCACTGTTGTATTTGTCTGATGTTGCATCATTATCGTATAGCTTGTCACATGCCAATAGGTCATATAATTCGTATTGAGATGAGAAGGAAGAGGACTAATGGAGTTTGTAACCAAGACCAATTGTTTGCAACTCTTTGAAGTTGCTGCTCTTGCAATATGTTTTCCATGTGTGTGTGCAATGTTATTGTTTGCAGCTCTAGTGCAAGTGACTTCGTTTATGAGTTAATGTCACCGTTCTGTATAGCATTATTGTTAAAGCTGCTAATGGGCTTTGTTACTTTGCAGGTTCTGCCATCTCCTACAACTGGGAAATTTTCTTTTGCCCCAAGTGGAGACTATCGGGACTCAACACTGGTGATAGGTGATTTTGATAAAGGGAAGGAGAATAATTTTGAGGACATAAATACCTCGTCGTTTGCATTCAAGCCCATCACCGAATCTGTTTCATTCCCTTACTTAAATGCAACAAATAAAGTAATTGATTGCTAGCTCTTATTTACTTCCCTTGTCTGTGCATGTGTCCTGTGTTTGTTTGCCCCATCGCAACATACATAATAGACACAATTTACTATCCATATATGTCAATTTGTTATCTTCTAGTAAGTTTATGATGGCAAGTTTTGCATTTCATTTGTTTAGTTATTTTTCTTTCCTTTCACTGACCAAATTAGTCCATATGGCTTTGCTGTGCAGACTTTTCCTAGTGCGGGGTTTACTGTTCATTCGAATACCTCCCTGCCGCGTCAAAGTATAGAACCAACCAAATCACACTTGGCGAACAACAGTACCTTGTTTCAGGAGGCAAGTTTCGGTGAATCAGATTTGGGTAACAATGGTAGCAGCAATCTGATGCAGCAGACTCACAACTCTGCTGGTGCTGTGGAGCACTCTCCACCTTTTGATGAACAAAACGATGATGGAGATCAAAGAAGCAGTGGAGATCCCAATAGTGGTGGCAGCACAGCTGATGATGGTTATAACTGGCGAAAATATGGGCAGAAACATGTGAAAGGAAGTGAGTTTCCTCGGAGTTATTACAAATGCACACACCCAAGTTGTCCCGTCAAGAAAAAGGTTGAACGTTCTCAAGAAGGTCACATCACCGAGATAATCTACAAGGGCGCCCATAACCACCCAAAGCCTCCTCCCAACCGCAGATCAACTCTTGGGTCCTCAAATGGGCTTGGTGATATGCAGCTCGACTCTGAACAATCTGGAACAGGTGATCCCATCTGGTCGGCAGTGCAAAATGGAAACGCTGCAGGAGGCTGGAAACCAGACAATCTTGAGGCAACTCCTTCAGCATTGCCGGGCCAAGAATACATCAATGGAGGTACTACTGCTTTGCAGGCTCGAAATGGAACCATGTACAAGACAGTGGATGGTGTTGATGGATCTTCTACTTTCTCAAATGAAGAAGAAGAGGATGAGCGTGCTACGCATGGAAGCGTATCATTAGGTTATGATGGTGAAGGAGACGAGTCGGAATCAAAGAGAAGGTTTTCTTCTTTTTCTCTTGTAATTTATTCACTGAGGCGGGAAGACAGCTCGCGATCTTATCTTCGCTTTGTCTGGTATTGCAGGAGAATCGAAACTTATGCCCCAGAGATGAGTGGGGCTTCTAGACCGATAAGGGAGCCGAGAGTAGTGGTCCAGACGACCAGTGAAGTGGACATCCTCGATGATGGATACCGTTGGCGCAAATATGGGCAAAAAGTTGTGAAAGGAAATCCAAATCCAAGGTTGAACTTCCGGCTCATCGCCTCATCACATACAGTTAAATCATCGAGACTATCACTGATCTTGTGTAACTTATCTGGTGCAGGAGCTATTACAAGTGCACAAGCGCTGGCTGCAATGTGAGGAAGCATGTGGAGCGGGCTTCCCACGACCTGAAGTCCGTGATAACAACTTATGAGGGCAAGCACAACCACGACGTCCCAGCAGCACGCAATAGTGGTGGCCAAGTCAACTCCGGGGGTCAGAACACACACACTCCACAACAAGCTCATGCTGCTTCAGGTAATAATGTTCACAGGCCCGAGCCCTCCCATCTTCGTGGCAGCTCAGCCTGGTTCGAGAGACCACCTCTAGGCTCGTTCGGTCTAGGACCAGGTCATGGCTTTGGATACAGAATGGATCAGGCTGGGCTGGGTATGGGGTCTAACCAAGGCAAGCTGCCGGTCCATCCGTATTTAGGGCATCAAAATCGGGTTGTAAACGAGATGGGTTATATGCTGCCAAAAGGGGAACCAAAAGTGGAGCCTGTGACGGATGCAGGAGGTTTGAACTCATCCAATGCATCATCAGTTTACCAGCAGCTTATGAGCCGACAGCCTCTCGGACCACAGATGTAAGTAAATGTTCAAATATATTTTCATGTCGGCCACAAAAGAAAGTAGAAGACATGTAGAAGATATATATATAATAACTCTTATTATATGTGATTTTGAACTGGGCTTGCTAATTATAAATCATTCTTTGTTTCTTTCTGGTATTAGAATCAATGGGAATCATAGTGCATTTCTTTTTGGGATTGCTCAATGTGTTGATATTGTTGACGCCATGCCATGACTATTTTTAGTTTATACTCTTTCTTGAGCTAAAAATTGAATTTTATCTGAACCCTATTAGCATTCGCGTTGCAAGGTGTAACTCTATGCTCAATCAGATCTCTTCTTCATAGTCCATTACTACAGATCGCCAAATGATTCAAGGCTTCTTATTAATTTGAAAATGTCCACATACTTGAAATACCCTGCTTTTAGAACACAGTTATTCTTCAGTCAACTCAAATCATTCTGGAGTTAATGATTTTCCAATGAGTCAGTACAAACGATCGTCTTTGACTGACACTGAGAGACGAAAGCTAGGGGAGTGAATGGGATTAGATACCGCGGAGTCCACGCCGTAAACGATCCGGGGGTGAAAGAAGCAATGTAACTTGACCATTATCTAACGGAGTGCTGTCTTTTCTGTCTGTGAAGATCCATCTAACTGCCTTCTACATCTAATGGGCTATGAACTAGATCAAAAACAGAGACATTTTCCTTCTTTTTTTTACCAATAATTGCAGGTTGCTTGATTTTTTTTTTTTCATCGGTAACAATCCAATTAGTTCTTCTGTTAAAGAAAACGTTAGACGTTCCCTCTTTGAAGACCAAGATATTCGGGGAGGCCATTATTTTGAGTAATAAAATAGATTGATAAAATATAAGATTCAGTATTTAAAGTATAAGATGTCAAACAAACTCAAAATTAATCCATCAAAATTCATCGAAATAGATAGCGGATTGACTTGGATAAGTTTTTGTTTTAGAATTGCTCCTATATAGTCTGCACTATCCCAACTAATGTAGCCGCTATATTATTCTTTTTTTATTTATTGCTTTACTATTTTATCTTATGCTTTTTATATTACAAATAACGATGACTACTTATCTTGATTGATTTATAAAAATTAGTTATAAGGCCATCCTTATCCCAACCCAAAAAATCCAGCCACAACTCAATTTTTGGTTGCCACGTCAGCATTTTACTTTTCAGCCATAACACCATTATCTCAACCCCAAAAGTTCAGCCCCAAATCAGCCACAACTCATTTCTTATTATTTTATTATTTTTTTAATGCTTCAATTTTAGTTAGTTATTTTAATTACCTTATTTGTAAAATAAAGACAAGAAATTCGAAAGTTACTTAATAAAAATTTGAAATTGCTTAATTGGAAATCCTAAA
>JAYDZE010551293.1:0-13502 GCA_034509125.1 Monilaria moniliformis | reverse complement strand
ATGGTGCACTAAGTTCACGACCACGTCGACGAAGCATCTGGATTTCCACGGCTCGGACCACCGGCCGATCCTATGTACCTTTGGAAGTGATCGAAAGGGGACAAGGGTAGGAGGTAAGCAGCGGTTCTTTTTTGAAGAAAAATGGTTTCTGGAGAAGACCATGATTCCGGATTTCATATGCGAATGGGAGTCTTTATGGTCAGTTGATAACCTTATCGAGAAGTTGGAACGCAGCAGTAGTTTTCTGACGCAATGGGCTCGTCAATATTCAAATCCCACAGGCCGACATCTTACCGCGATGAGAAATCAGAAGCAGGTTCTGATGCAACAAGTCGGGGGGAAGACTACACACTTGGATATTCTGAAACTTACGAAGGCCATTGAGCATGCGGAGGAGAGTGAGAATATACATTGGAAGCAGAGGGCTCGGCTCAATTGGTTGACCTACGGGGATCGGAATACATCGGCATTCCACGGCCAGGCCTCCAAGCGAAGGTCTAAAAACGAGATTAGAGACCTCATAGATGACAATGGTGAGGTAATTTGTTCCGAGGCAGGGAAGGCGCGGAATGTGGAAACTTATTTCGCTAATCTTTTCAAAACAAGCAAGCCGGAGGTCACGGATATAGATCGCGTAATAGTGGCGGTAAAGAAACGGGTAACGGAGGAGGCTTTCGCGATCTTAGACAAACCCTATGAGAGAAAGGAAATTGAGGCGGCCCTTTTCGAGATGCATCCGTCAAAAGCCCCAGGGCCGGATGGTTTCAATGCTCGATTTTTTCAAAAACTTTGGCCGGTGATCGGAGATGAGTTTACGGAGAAGATCCTGCTGATTTTGAATGAGGGGGCAGATGTTGGGGCTTGGAATAAAACACTCATATGTTTAATTCCGAAAGTGAAGCAGCCTAAATCGGTTAAGGAGTATAGACCGATTAGCTTGTGCAATACCTTTTACAAAATTGTAGCAAAGACAGTGGCCAATCGTTTGAAACAGGTGCTCCGGGATGTGATTGATGAGGAGCAAAGTGCTTTTATCAAGGGACGTTTAATAACAGATAACATCCTTATCAGCTACGAGTGTCAACATTGGCTACGGAACAAACGGAAAGGAAAGGAGGGTTTCGCGGCAGCAAAAATAGATATGAGTAAAGCCTATGACCGAGTGGAGTGGCCTTTTCTCGAGGCTATGATGCAAAAATTGGGTTTCCCGGATGGTTTGAATAATCTAATTATGCGGTGTGTCAGCTCGGTGCAATTCTCCTTTCTGATTAACCGGAGGGTCCATGGAGTGGTGACCCCATCGCGAGGCCTCCGGCAGGGGGATCCGCTGTCACCCTTCCTCTTTGTGATTTGCGCGCAAGGCTTGACGTCACTTATCCATGAAGCAGAGAGAAACGGCCGCATCCAAGGAATACCTATTGCTCCTCGACAGGTTAATATTACCCATCTCCTTTTTGCCGATGACAGTGTGCTTTTTTTTTTCAAAGCTGATAGTAATGGAGCAACAACGGTGCTTGAGATTCTGAGATGCTATGAAGCTGCTTCGGGCCAAAGTGTGAATATGGATAAATCAACAATCACTTTCAGTCCCAACACCAGCGAAGAGACCATCCGAAGAACCTTGCAGACATTGGCCATGAGAAGGGAGCAAGGTGAGCAGAGATATCTTGGCCTTCCCACATTCTGTTCTAGAAGGAAAAGTCTTCAATTTGGTTACATTAAGGAAAGAATTCAAAAACGAATCCTGGTTTGGAATCAGCGGAATTTTTCGGCGGGAGGTAAAGAAGTCTTAATCAAAGCTGTGCTTCAAGCTATTCCCACGTACGCTATGCAGTGTTTCAAACTACCGGATAATATTTGCTCGGATATCACTCGCATGTGCGCAGCTTTTTGGTGGGGAGACCGGGAAGAGAAAAGAAGAATGCATTGGAGATGCTGGTCGGATATGTGCACACCAAAGAGTAAGGGGGGATTGGGTTTTAAGGATTTGCGAAAGTTCAATCTTGCGCTTCTTGCTAAACAATTATGGCGCATAATAAAATACCCCAATTCTTTGGTGGCGAGACTTTTCCGGGCGAGATATGTCAAGGACGAGGATATCTTAAAGGCCCAAATCAGACCTCGATGCTCTTACATATGGCGGTCCCTCCTCCAAAGTCGAGAGATTGTTGAGAAAGGCCTTAAATGGAAAATTGGGGATGGCCAAGGAGTGAGGATCTTTCAGGATCGATGGAGCATGAAAGAAGGCAACGTATTGTTGCAAGGAAGAGGGGAAGAGCTGGATAGAAGTGCGAGGGTATCCACGCTGATCTCGGAGGCAGGAGAATGGAGGGCTGACGTAGTACGAAAATGGTTCCATGCTTATGAAGCCTCAGCTATCTTCAATACTCCAATTCGTGAACACGGACTGCAAGATGAATGCTTTTGGAACTTCGAGCAAAGTGGAGTTTTCTCCGTCAAGTCGGCGTATCTGCTGCAACTAGGACACTACGCGGAACACGCGCAAGTGAGTAAAGAGGATGTGCGGTGGTGGAACAAACAGGTCTGGACGCTTTCTATTCCACCCAAGGCGAAAATCTTCCTGTGGAGGGCTCTTACAAACACAATTCCCACGGCAGTCAATCTTAAGGCACATCACACACCGTCGGATGGTATCTGTGAGCTATGCCATAGTAGGTGGGGATCCACGACCCATGCCATCATCTTTTGCCCAAGGATACGTAAAGTGTGGAGCGCGAGCTCCTTTTGGACGTTGCTTAAGAATGGGGAGATGACGGACCTGTCCGTCCTGGCCGAAGCAGTTAGGAGACGTTTTAACAAAGCCAATTTCGAAGTCTGGTGTCTTTTGTTATGGAAGGTCTGGCAGTATGTGTGCAGCCTCAGACATGAGTCAGGACGAGCTATAGCAACCCCCTCGGAAGCTGACTGTTCGATCCTATGGAATGAGTACCAGAATGCAGCCAGTGCACTTCAGAGCGTAACTCACATTGGTGTTAAATGCGGCGATCACCGCTGGAGTGCTCCGAGGCATGGACTATATCGAGTGGATGTGGACGCTTCTTTCAACCCGCAACTCAATATCTTTGGAGTTGGCGTTGTGATACGTGATTGGAATGGAGATATCAAGGTAGCGCTCTCTAAGCCGACAGCGCCGAGGTCGAGTGTGATGCTTGCGGAGATTTTGGCAGTGGTTGAGGGTATCAAATTGAGTATTCAACATCAGCTGCTGCCCATCGAAATCTTTACTGATTCCATTCTTGCCGCCACGTTAATGGCAGACGCAACTGATCGTCGAGAGTTGCTGCCGGAGGACGTCCTGGAAATTTTAGTCGCGGCGCGCACCAGCATGCTTGTTGGCATAACCCATATGCGGCGGTCAGCTAACCATGCTGCCCATGGACTTGCCCAGCTTGTTCGTCAGGAGGAAAAGGAAGTGGTGTGGTTAGAGAATTTTCCTAGTTGGCTATTAGATATTGCTAATGGTGATTTATTGAAATAAATTTAGTTTGTTCCTTTCAAAAAAAATAAAAATAAAAATATAACCATGCCCAATTCGCATGGAATTGTTCTTATGAAAAAATAAATGGAAAAATAGCTTTCATTATAGTTGTTGAATATTGTACAAGATGATATTAAATAATGAATTCGATAGTGTTTTGATTTCAAAAAAATGAAGCTCTAGATATGCATGACTCTGTATATAAAATAAAATGACGTACAACTCGTGAAGCATGATGTAACATAAATTAATTAAATACTACTGAAACCTACCTCCCCTCATAATTATTGTAAACTAAATCTCTATTATATGATAATTTATCTGTTAATTTCGTTTGTGCAAGTTATTTGTAGACCAATCAAATTATTACTATTCAAGTAACGCTACATTTAACCCTAAAAAATGTAACCCTAGAACTTTAATAGTCTATCTTGCCTTTCCTGTTGTCTGTAAAATATCTCCAATAATCCTAAAAAAATTGTCTAACATTATTGCTAAGGGGACGTGTCTCTAAGTGTACGTTACATTTGACATACAAATTGTGGGACGAGCAACCCCGTCCCACATGTATACAACGAGTAGCTTTGACTTCCCAAACATTTTATTTTCTATCTTTAACTTTTTATATTTGTATAGTTTGCGATCTTTAAAATTTACACTATGATCCTATCAGAACTAGTATATGAAGAAGTTTATTTAAAAAGCCATTCATTTTTAAGAAAATTTAGAATATGATAATAAAATAACTTAACAGATGCTTTTAAAAAGGAGGAATTCAATATAAAAATATTGGCAACAATTTTCTTCTTCACTATTCTCTCTCATTTATACAAGTATCGTCCTATATCGGGCCCCCTTCCCCTCCGAAATTCCTATGCCGGGCCCTTAGCATTGTACTATTCATCCCTCTACAATTTTTTATTTTGTTAATTAATTTTGTAAATAACTATTATTGTTTAATTTTATATTGGATATACAATTTATTTGCTAGTGATATTTAAATAGTATTAAAATACCTAAATTACATTATATAAGTAAAAAGTGCATCAATTATTTTTGGTATGGGGATCATTTATATGATAACATTGTTCACGTGTTACTTCCTGTAATTAATATTAGTATCCTTAATTAATTAAGTTTAGTCAAAAATTGTTCCCTAGTCATTATCACTACCTATAATTATATATTTCGCAAAAAGCAATTATTTAATCACCACATGTTCCAACTCGTTTAATGTCTTATTCCATAAAACGTCAAGGATTTTTATGCTTTAAAATTTTAAATTAATGAAATTCCGGATGTGCCCTCGATTCTTATTTTATTTCCCCTTTCACCTAACGCCACTTTGCTAATTCTTTTCCTTTTTTTTTGTTTTTATTTTTTTATTTTTTTGCTTTAATCATCACACTAAAAATATGGTTGTTTTAGTTTTGATTGAGAATCAAGTTTGAATGGTTGCATCAGTTGTTGGATGTCGTAATTGTTTCACGTAGTCGAATAAATTACTAAAATTATCAACTTCAAAAATTGTAATATTTGTACAAATTATAGATTTAGCTATCACTCTGTAAAAAAAATATTAGGTATATGTCACATACATGTTCGACGGGTGGCTCCTCGAAAATTAGGCAGTATTCGATTTGGTAGATTAAATAGGACTTAATCTTATGTATCTAGTTTGATTAGGTAGACTTGACCTGGTACTTAATTTCAAAAAAATAATACATAGGATTAGTCCCGCATACGAGATATTTGAGACTCTTCTATAACAAAATTAATTTCGGATAATTTAGGACTATTTAATCTCATACAATCCCGCGTCAACTAATTTCGAGTAACCGAAATATGTATAATTATCAACAATTAAACCTAAAAAAAGTACAATTTTGATAATCTATTTAGAATTTCAGATCAAGAGAAAATCTGACGAGAGATTAAGCAGGTGTGAATATATTTATGATAGTGGATATATCTAAAAAGCTCCAAACGTACTGCTACGGGCAGGAGCTGCCCGAAAAGAAAAGGCACTGATCAGATAGAGACATCACAGGACGTTGTCGTTTTGTCTACGTTGGATGCCCGGTAATAACCTCGTGCCCGTTATATCTCACCCAATTTCAAAGCACTTTCCTCACCTTACACGTTATTTCTTTTTTCTCTGCTACTGCTTTAGTAATTAGTATTGTTTGCTCGGCTGGCTTTACCGGAAGCGCCGGTAGCTATCCGCCATTTCCCTTTTTTTTTTTCTTTTTTTTTCTCCATATGAATATTTTGATATGGATCGATGTTGGCTGAGCGTGACAATTTTTGTTGGAGTTGTAAGTAGTGATTGTTGTATTTGAGTATGTTGTTGGTGTAGCGAAATTTGTAGTGATTAGTAAGTATAAGAGTCGATTTGTACGTCATAATATTCCTCATCTCTAGTCTACCAATTTTGAGTGTGTTAATTTTTGAATTAAAGGCTTGAATAAAGATAATTGCTTTGGCATTAAAAGTTTATTAAATCGGTCAAATTTAGTGTTGATTATATTTGCAACAAACTAAAAGGTTTAGTGTGAATTTTCAACACTTTAAAAATGGTCTTGGAATTGCAAATCGAGTAGGAGTGAGTATTCAGATTTCGGTTTAGATTTTTACATAATCCGAACCTATCTGAAAATCCAAATTTTGAGAAAATATAAATCCAAACAGATCCGAAACATCCGAAAATTCGAATATATATATATATATATATATATTAAATATAATTTAAATTTTTGGATTTTTTTGGTTTAAAATAAAAATCCGAACCAAACTGAAAATCTGAATTTTGAAGAAAATAATTCAATCCGATTTGAAAATGCAAAAAATCCGAACCAGATTTGATAGTTTGGTTTGACTCGATTTAGTTATTCGGATTACGGATATTTTGTTCATCCCCAAAGTCAAGTCTAAGAAGGTGATTCAAATTTGCAATTAATCCAATTACTACTTTGAAAGAAAAAAAATATTTGTTTCCTATAACATAATTACATGTTGATATGTTACTATCTATCATGTGACATTTTTGAAAATATGATCAAAGCTTTAATACTATTTTTTTCTTCATATCTTGAAAGTGGGGATAATTTTGATAATTGTCATAAAAATTCATGTTATAAATTTATATTTATTTAGAAAAATACATTGTCACAGTTACACGCTTCCATTTCTCTTATTTCACTCTTAAATCGCACATTTCATTCCCCATTTCATTTTACTCTTTACACGCATATCATATCTTATTGCCTATAGTTGATAAAGAGAGTCTTGTATGAGATCATATCACTATGAGCAAGTTAAGATTCAAATCCAAACTCATTATAATTCACATATTAATATTAATCAATACTAAACATTATAGATATATCACTTTAAATATAAATTAAGATTCATATTCTATCAATCTCACAATATAACGATCCCAAATATATGATTGTATTCAAACAATTTTTGGCTCAAAACTCGATCCTAATTTATCATATTGAGTAGGTAAGCCACGAGCCACAAACTTTGGGTCAATAAAATTCCAACACAAACCGGCAAACACCCGTAAATTCCTTCTAAACAAAAAAGAAATACTACTAAAGTCGTTGCCCTTGCCCACATTAAACACTTCGATTTAATTCATTTCCCCTTCTCTCTCTCTCTCTCTGCGTTGTTGGTTGGTTGGTTGGTTTGGCTCTATAAATTAAACCTCTGCCACAATGACATCTTTTTCCTCTCCTCCATTTTTTCACACTCCTCTCTCTCTCCCGCTCCCATCGGCCGCCTCTCCCGCCGGATTATCCCACCTATATAATCTTTCTTCCATTCCTCGACATATATATCTCCAAGGTCGGCTCTCTCCTCTCTCATCTCTCTCTCTCTCTCTCGATCTTTGATGACAGAGATTTAGATCTACTGCAGCCTTCACTTATTGTTGACCTGTTTCAGCGACCCTTTTGGAAACTGATATTTCGTTTCCACTTTTCTCGCTCCACGCTCTTCTAAATTTTGTGGGTTCGATTTTCCCAAAATTTCAGCTGTTTTTAAGTGGATCTTGTCTTTCAATTTCTGTAATGTGGGTTCTCTCTTTCTTTTTTTTCCCTCTTCAGTTTTTGCAAAAAGATTCAATCTTTATACATTTTCAAACTTTTTTCAGCTCTGAATGTGGAGTCATATAACATATTTTGCCATCTCGTTCAGTGTCCCGGGATTTCGGGGATAGTGTAATAAAGATGCAATTTTTCTTAATCCTGCATTAGTAATCTTATTATTGAAAATACTTTTCTTATATATTCTTTATTTAAAATTTTAATGATGGGTTGTGTTGATCACCCTTGAGTAATTAATTAGGCAGTTTATTTTTGCAAGCTGTAGATATTGATTTTGTGCCAATTTTCTAAACTTTAGTTGTGTGCAAAATTGTGTAGCTCCATTTTTCCTTTCTATGTTTACTTGCTAGTTTCCTTATTTTTGTGGATAAGGATGTGGATTATATAGAAACATGGATAAGAATTTTACTTATATGGAAATCTTCGTTTGTTTATTCTGAGTTATACATATCTTGGATAAGATCGTATTTGTTTTGGTAATTAGTTAATTTTGTGTGCTTTACTCATTTTCTTAAATCCAATTTCTTCTTTCATTTGTTGTGGAGTTTGATATTTTGGATTGATTTTCATCTGTTTCTGCATCATGTTTTAGCATTATGGTTAGCCTTATTATTTGGTTCGTTTAGACAATCTATTTCTTGATAGACATATTATATATAGAGAAAGGGTTGAATTATATTAAAAACTTGATTTTCCGTAAAAACTACAAACCTTGGACTTAATCTATAGAATAATTGCATCTAACGTATCAAGTAACTGCACTTTCGTGGTTCTGTAATTGCGCCCTCCATGGGATTTGAACTTTTGACCACGAAAGCATAGATACTTTATAGATTAAGTGCAATTACTTTAAATGGTTAGTAGGTTTTACATTAAGTAAGGGTTTTATTTGATCCTAATAGACAGTTATGCTTGCTTACCAGTTCTAGCATTGTGTCCTTGTGGTTCTATGTCTCATTTTGCACTGATGGTTAGTAATTCTTGGTGATACAGAGAGTAGTATTCGTGTCGGGAAGTCATAGGAGATCATGGATTGTGTCAAGGTTCTTCTTGATGGTGGAAAGGGGGGAGTGGAAGGTGCAAAAGAGTCGGGACTCAAGAACGTGAGCTCCCACTGCTCAATATCGGAGATGGATGATTATGATCTCTCGAAGCTACTTGAGAAGCCTAGATTGAACATTGAGAGGCAGAGGTCGTTTGATGAGAGATCATTGAGCGAACTATCAGTTGGTCTGTCGAGAGGTTTAGATAATTACGAGAGTGCATACTCACCGGGGCGGTCAGCATTGGACACCCCTGCCTCGTCTGCTAGGAACTCATTCGAGCCACATCCAATGGTTGCTGATGCTTGGGAAGCCCTCAGACGCTCGTTGGTGCACTTTCGTGGCCAGCCAGTTGGCACGATTGCTGCTTATGATCATGCTTCCGAGGAGGTTTTGAATTATGATCAGGTGCTGCTTTTTTTTTTTTTTCGGGGAAACTGTAATCCCTAATTTGGGTGTTGACATTTGAGCATCTTTGCTGCTTAACCATTAGTATCTTTTCTTGATATGTAATTGTGACTTGCTCTGCAGGTGTTTGTTCGAGATTTTGTGCCGAGTGCGTTGGCCTTCTTGATGAACGGGGAGCCGGATATAGTCAAGAACTTCTTGTTGAAGACTCTTCAACTTCAAGGATGGGAGAAGAGAATAGACCGATTCAAGCTTGGTGAGGGCGCCATGCCAGCTAGTTTCAAAGTGCTTCATGATCCTGTTCGCAAGTCTGACACGATTATAGCAGATTTCGGTGAAAGTGCTATTGGAAGAGTGGCTCCGGTTGATTCCGGATTCTGGTGGATCATTCTCCTCCGTGCATACACAAAGTCGACGGGAGACCTCTCTCTGGCCGAGACACCTGAGTGCCAGAAGGGGATGAGGCTTATCCTGGCCTTGTGTCTGTCGGAAGGCTTTGACACGTTCCCTACTTTGCTGTGTGCTGATGGTTGCTCGATGATTGACCGTAGAATGGTGAGATATCTTACAACTCTCTTGCTAGTGCTTCGAATGTTGGATTGATAGAGATGAAATCAAGCATGCTTGTATTTTCTTGCTTGTTTATGTTGTATATTTCCGCGGATTGAGGAATTGAGTCGAGTTAGGGATTTTGAATTTTTGGGATCAATGTGGTATGATGATGCTCTTTGATTCATGCTTATATCAATTTCGAATCTTGAATTTTGGCAGGGAATCTATGGCTACCCGATCGAGATCCAAGCGCTCTTCTTTATGGCCTTGAGATCTGCTCTAGCCATGCTGAAGCACGACGCAGAAGGCAAGGAGTTCGTCGAGAGAATAGTGAAGCGTCTCCACGCCTTGAGTTACCACATGAGGAGTTACTTCTGGCTTGATTTTCAACAATTGAACGACATATACCGTTACAAAACCGAGGAATACTCTCACACTGCTGTCAACAAGTTCAACGTGATCCCTGATTCGATCCCAGACTGGGTGTTCGACTTCATGCCAACGCGTGGTGGTTATTTCATCGGAAATGTTAGTCCCGCAAGGATGGATTTTAGATGGTTTGCTCTTGGTAATTGTGTTGCCATATTGTCCTCTCTTGCCACTCCCGAGCAAGCTTCCGCTATCATGGACCTTTTCGAGGAGAGATGGGAGGAGCTCGTCGGAGAGATGCCCTTGAAGATATGTTATCCGGCTATTGAGAATCACGAGTGGCGGATTGTGACCGGATGTGATCCAAAGAATACGAGATGGAGCTATCATAACGGAGGTTCTTGGCCAGGTTAGTCACCGTTCCTCTCTTTATTCGCTACTTGTTGTTAGAATCTTTTGCAATTCAGCAATTCATGCCTTATATCCCTTTATTAGTTAAAGAGGATCGATAGTGGAACGCCTCTTACAATGTCATTTGCACCATGTTGCACACTAGCTAATAGAAATGTTTTCCACATCAAAACTTTTATAACGTTTTGAGATCTTTAACATCAAGGGCGTCGTGTCGAGAGCAGATAAATGGATTGAAACGAGAACTCGAGCAATCTCTTTGTTTTCAACACCAGAATTAGTTGAATGAAATAACCTTCGATAGCTATATAGATATCCCAAGTGGAAAGTGGACAGATGTTTGTTGTCCCAACCATTCGTCTACTCTTGAGCCCAAATTCCAATGAGGAAAGGGGTGATTTGACTGATTTCTAACAAATCCAAACTCATATCTAATGACATATTTGTAATATTATTGGTGTTTCTTAGTGTTTGGAACGAATCTTGATCCCATCAGACAGTTGACACAAGACTCTCCCTATTCCATAAAACACGAACATGTCTTTAACCATCCACTAAACATTCTTACATGTTTTGCTAAACTCTTTTGTATCCTTGGAGCAGTGCTTCTATGGTTGCTAACAGCTGCGTGCATCAAAACCGGACGCCCGCAAATTGCAAGACGAGCAATCGACCTTGCAGAGAGCCGTTTGCTGAAGGACAGCTGGCCCGAGTACTACGACGGGAAGCTCGGGAGATACATTGGGAAGCAAGCAAGAAAATACCAGACATGGTCCATTGCCGGATACCTCGTGGCAAAGATGATGCTCGAGGATCCCTCGCACTTGGGCATGATCTCACTCGAAGAGGACAAGCAGATGAAGCCCGTGCTCAAGAGATCCTCGTCGTGGACCTGCTGATCAAAGGGAGCAGCGCGTTTGAGTCATGATCCAACGACATAAAAAGTTAGAGAGACGGAAGCATGAGGTGAGACGCCGTTTTGCTTCGTTGAAATCGGAACTATGATTCTTTGGCGATTTCTCTCCCCTTGTTTGTAGGCCGGGTTCAAGATTTGGGTGTAAATTAGTGTCTAGCAAGGCTTTTAATATCGTCCCTTAATTTTCCAAATAAAGAAAAGACAATTTGATCATCTGTCCGCTATGTTCTTGAAAAGGGATTTTTCTCAATTTGAAGATTTTGTTTTTTGTATTTGATGCATTTGCAGTCAAGATCTTGCTTGAAATTTAAAAGTTTTTTACTCCAAGATTTTCATGATATGTAACAATAGAATTGGATATGAAGCATTTTTTTTTAAATTAGGGAAGATCGCCATCTTATAGAAATAGTCGGACACTCAAGATTTACATGTTATGTAACAATATAATTAAGTATGAAGCATTTTCGGCGGTCCTTCAGGAACATCCAAGCGGTGAAGAAGAGCGGTCAGGGATTAAACCCTAGTACTAGCCCGATCCCCCAACTCAAAATAAAATAAAATATGAAGCATTTTCTTTTCCTCTTTTTTAATCTATGGAAATCCCTCGCACAGACATATAGAGCAGAACGTTGAATGTGCATATTGTGATCGTACTTAAATTTATGAGACGAATAAATTAGGGAAGACCATCGTCTTTTATAAATAGTCGGGACACCCAAGATTTTTATTTAATAAATACATAACAAAAAGAAAAGAAAAGAAAAGTGGGAGTTAGGTGGGGTTGGCGTAGGGATGAGTGGTTTTGTTGCAATGTGTTTGGCTGAGCTGTCGAACCTTAGCTTTTGCCTGAAAGAAATGGACTCATTTATTCTAACTTATGATTTGTCACCTTCATTGGTCCATCTCTCTCTCTCTCTCTCCTTTGAGCTCGAATATATCATATCTCCTTCGAATTTGATTTTACATATCTTGTTGTTGATTCATGTTAGATGTATATTTATGAGTATTACTTGCAGTTCTCTCTCACTCTCTCTCTATCTCCTTTGAGTTTGAAGCTACATATCTCTTTCGCGTTCAATTTTATGTATCTTGTTACATGGTGAATCAATCTCCAGAGACAAGAATCAGTTTTCTATTATCAATTTTTATATATAATAAGACATTTTATGGACAATACCGAAAGTTGAAGGTTTTTGAATAGAAAACAAAAGTTCAGGACATTTTATTGAAAACACTGAAAATTGAGCATTGTTGAATAGAAAATGAAAATTGGGAATAATTTATAGGATATACTAAAAATTATTGACATAAAACACTATTAATCATTAACAAAAATACAAAGAAACCTTATTGTATATTGTGAGTATAACAATGTAGAAAGTTATTCATCTTTATAAAGGGTGGGTACATACACAAGATACTAATTAAGTAATTATTGTATACTTAATTAATTTTTGAATACGATTTAATATTTTTATTCAATTCCATAATCATTAATATGACTATATGCCAATATTCTAATAATCGCTTTAAATGTCGTTCTATATTATAAATACAGCAATCTTAATAGCAATATTGAAAAGCAAACGTAATCGGATTGGTCATTTTCAACATCTTTTAATATACTTTACTTAAAGAATGAAAATAAAAAAGCAGTCATCCTAATCTATACACATAAAAAAAATATTTGTTGGATTAAAAAAATAATAAATAAAGACAAGAAAAGCTAGACAAAGACTTTAGCCTAAACTTTTGGTTAAGAATGTCTCCTATCCTCATATTTTTCTAGTCTATTTTTCCAACCTTTCACTCTTGAAATATCTTTAGCCGCCTTCTCATCATGCAATTATTAACATGAGCATCACATCACCTTTATTTTATTCATATTTCGTTTTAATTAATAAAAGAAACACGACAAAATATTTTGAAATTTCCAATAAAAAAATAAATATCACAAGATATTCATACATGACGGGACCACGGACACACTCTATGGAACCGAGTAATATGATATCTGAGCGGTTACCAATGGCGGATTTAGAAAACATTTATCGTGGGGTCGACGTGCAGTTTCTTCACGTCTTTTTATTTTTAGTTTTACCTTCCACAATGATACTCGCATATCTTTCATTGTTCTACCACAAAATTTCCCTCGTAATATATATAGTTTTGTGGCGGTGCTGCCACAT
>JAYDZE010551282.1:0-13502 GCA_034509125.1 Monilaria moniliformis | reverse complement strand
GATGTTAATTCACGATGGCTTGTTTTATTTTGGTTGGGGTCGCCGGAAATGGTCAACCCGTGCATGGTTTCCGGCAAAAAAAAATTGTTTGACCTTCGCCGGAGATGGCAAGGCATGACCGCTTGATTTGGTGTACTTTGTCAATAATCAATTAAATTAATAAATAATCATATATTAATATTATTCATTAATTAATTTAATTAAGAGTGATTTGGTGTGCTTTGTTAATAAGTCACTCAGAATTAATTAACATTAATTAATATTTATTTGTCATAAATTTATTTAGCTCTATAATTGATATTAATCATTAAATTAATATTTATCATTAAATTAATATTCATCATTATTCATTAATTAATAATTAAATTAACCCATCTTATTAGTTAAGATTGATATATTTTCTTTTAATAATTTATTCAGCTAATTATTGTCATTAATTAACAAATTAATAATTTATCTTAATCACATATCAAACACCTCGATTTTGATTAATAATTAATCACAGATTTTGAATTTGGTAAATTAGCTAATATAATTAACTTTGGTTAATAATTAATTATTAATCTACATGTACTAATTCACCCAATATTAATTAATAAATTAATAATTCAGTTTAATAGGTGAAGAATTAAGATAATAATTAATTATTAACATTAAAAATATATTTATATTTTTAAAAGGGTAAATATGTCATTTTATACGTTATCTATAATATTATCTATACAACCAAACACTTCATTTATTTTTATCTTATTTCTTATCTTATCTACCAAACAACATTTTAAATCCTTATCTTGATCTTTATCTTACGGCCCGTTTTACCTTAACTATCCTACCTCATCCAACCCATGCTACCAAAAGGGCCCTAAACATGCTATTTAAATATGTTACTATTCAATAAATTATATGTCATATCAAATAAACTAGTATAATATATTTATTGGAAACAAATATTGTCACGTTTTACTTGCAATTTACGAAATTAATTTATTACAAATTCTCAATATTGAAAAAGAAAACGGAAATTCGACTTCGACACACATTACCAATAAAGGGAACAAACGAACCACCCCAACTGCAGATCATCACCAAAAACCCTCACTAAATTCACGCACAAAATTCCGTCGATTCTCACTCCGAATTTCTCATCAAATTCGCCATGGCATCAAATGGAGCTCCACTCGTGAGTGGACTCATCCTTGATTTCCGTTTCCGTTAACTTTTTTGTTTCTTAATTACCGCCTAATTTTGTCAATACGTTAAGATTTTTCATTTCCATAATGAATCTGGCGATTGGTTCTTTCGGGATATGAATTATGCAGGGAGATGCTGATACGCAGACAAGCTTGGAGAAGATCAAAAGGCAGCTCGCCTCGAGCTCCGGCCGACAACTTCTTCAAGGGCCCCTCTTAAAGCGATCCGAAACGGTAATTTTTTGTATAATTGATCCTAGCGTTGCTTGTAGTTTTTAATTCAGCTGCAATGTTTTTTGGGTGTGTTTGTAAGCGTCAGCTGATTACTGTAGCTTGCTCAAGCATTGTCTCTAATTGTTTAATTCGATTCTTAGAAACTAGTAGTCGATGCTGGTATCTCTTGGCATTGGAGAATCATTTAACTTTTGATAAGCTATAGGATGCAATCATGTTATGGAAAATTGGGAGAAGCGATTTCCAAACTGATAGCTGCTGAAAGGTAACCAATAAAAATTTTGCCTGCATTTGGAGAGATGATAATTTTAAAATGGATTGTACCGCAACATGTCGTGTTTTGTTTTAAGGGAGGATGCGAAGGTGCTGTAATATTTTTGATCGGTGGTGTGATTTTTTTTCTTCCAAAGATGTAACAATTCTCATGCTTCAGTCCATAAGAAAGGGTGTATGGATCAAAAGGAAGTGTATCTTTTCTACCCCTTTTTTTAGGGGGTGTCTTTTCTACCCTTAAAAGCTATGCATATCGTTTTTAAAATTGGGGTTGCCTGGGCTTTCCATCCACAATCTGCCTTAATGGGTCACCACCTCTTCTACTTTTCATGAGACCAAAGATTTTGGTAGCTACCGGCACCAACTATTGGAACTTTTGTCAATAGAATAGCTGAGTCTTGCTGACTGTACTGTATTGTTTTAAACAGTTAAGGAAGTGGAATGAGAGGTGGGTGATTTTAGACCCAACAACTGGGAAGATGGAATACAAGTAAGAAGCTTAATATATCCTATTTCAGTGATTACTGTTGTTTTATATGCAAAATATGCTGGTTGTGCTGAAGTCTCTGTTTCTTTCATCTTCAGGGTCAGGAGAAATGAGCCGGCAGTAAAAGGAACCATAGCATTTGATGCAAACAGCACTATCACAATTTCTCCTGTGAACTTCCAGTAATATCCCGATTCTTTTGTTTCATTTGATCACCCCTCCCCCCCTCTCTGCAGGTACATTCCTCTTGTAGGTTAATAATCATGCTCACATTCTTTCCTTCTTTCTGTTGATTCAGGGGACTACCGAAGTATGATGGATGTTGTTTCTGTATCCAAATTAATATTTTAAATTGTTTTTTTCTCTCTCTTTATTGCTAATTATGTGGGAGAGAAAAGGTGAAAGAAGGCTGACACTCTATGATGTCAAATACAATTTTGCTTATTTCCTTTTTCATTTGTCCAATATTGTTAAATTTGATAGCACTTGGTCTTATTATTCTTAACTCTGTTCTAGATATTGGGACACCACAGAAAAAGGATTATTTTCTTTGTGCAGAGACTCCTGCTGCTACCAGAGCTTGGGTGTCGACACTACAGTGAGTGGCCAATTTAATCTGTTTACATAAACTCATCCCATGAGATAGCTCAAGGGGAGAGGCTCAATTTGATCTGCTAGTATAGTTATGGTGTGGGATGAATACTACACTTATAGAATTGATTCAGTTGCTAAACTTATCTGTTTCCAAATCTTCTCTATTAAGTTCAAAATGCCATATCTTTTTTTTTTATTATTTTTTTTTATTTTTTATTTTTTATGTACATAATACATGGAATTGTATTTGAAATTTTTGTCTTCTGTTTGAACTACAGCGCAACTCAACTGGTTCTCAAGGCTCACAAAGAAGCAGTAAATACGTTAAGTGGAAATGGATCCACAAAGTTAGGAACGGTTGCCACTGTTGTTGCTGCTGCAAACTCAACAGCCCTGGAAGCTACTAAAGAAATTGAAGCTGCCATGCAAGTTTCTATGAGGAACGCCTTGGGGGCTATGATGAATAAGACACCTGATCTTCCAATGGATGATTTATCGATCATGAAGGTATAGTAACAAAGGTCTAAATACTTGAAGTTCACTAAGTTGCATCTATTTTGTCATTATTGAGAAAATTATTTCATGATGGAATTCATCACGTTATTATTCTGTTTTGCAGGAAACGCTGAGGGTCAAGGATGAAGAGCTGCAAAATTTGGCAAGAGACATTCGAGCTAGAGATTCAACCATAAAGGAAATAGCAGATAAACTATCTGAGACTGCTGAAGCTGCAGAAGCTGCGGCCTCTGCTGCCTATACCATGGATGAGCAAAGGAGAATAGCATGTGCAGAGGTTGAGCGGCTGACTAGAGATTCAGAGAAACAACTTGAGTCATTTAAAAAAAAGGTAATTGTAGATTCTCTTCAGCTTAGTGTCTCCATTTTGAGGTCCAGCCTTGGTCCGGCTTTCTTGATCTTATTTTTACCATATATACTTAATAGATTAGAGAGCTGGAAGAGAAAACTCTGAATCTGAGTAGAGAGAAAGATCAGCTGATAGAAGAAAGGGACTCGGCCATTCGGGAAGCTCATTTGTGGCGTTCAGAGCTCGCGAAAGCTAGAGAGCGCGCTGTCATATTGGAAGGAGCAGCTGTTCGAGCTGAAGAGAAGGTCAGAGTTACAGAGGGTGATGCTGAAGCTAGACTAAAGGAAGCAATCGAGAAAGAGTCAACTGCTGCTAAGGATAAGCAAGAATTACTTTCATATATCAATGCCTTACAAGAACAACTAAAAAGGTTTGTAACAATATTAAGCTTCTTTTGATAATTATTTTTATCAAATATAGGTGGAGTTTTGCATGAACTAGTTTCTACTTGCCTTTATTTCATAATACATCCGTTTCCTCTTTAGTGGATCGCAACGAGTTACTTAAATTTCTATTTTTCCTTCCGACAGGCAGCAGATGGAAACCCGAGAAGTCTTTGCAGAGAGGACCGATTCTTGCTCGAGTATAGATGGTGATTTACCACTAACAAAGCATGTGGATCCATCACAGGAGAATGTCGATAAAGCCTGTCTGAGCGTCTCAAAGACAACATCAGCGCCTGCAGAGTCAGATCTCCATTCTATCCAGGAGAGTGAATGGAGCGACATCCAAACCACAGAGGCTAGGATAGCTGATGTTAGAGAGGTTGGTCCCGATGCAGAAGAGCACAGTCTCGATATCCCTGTTGTAACTTTCCCGACCAATGGTCACCCGGAGGACCCGGAGCACGGTTCTTCCCATCAGCCTTAGAGAATCTCAGACAGCTCCACTACCTCGAGGTTTACCAATTTTCTTTAACGTAGGTTTTTTTTACTCGAATTTGGTTCGTTGTTACTGTTGGTAGATGATTAACGCATTGCATCTTTTCGTAATTTAGGTGGTTTCGGAATTTAACTCTTGTTTGGTATCCGTTGAGTGCAAATAGTCGTGATAATCAAGGATGTTAAAAACATACAGATGAATTTCACTGTAAACAGATTGATACTAGTTTTCTATCATCTTTATTGCTCTTGACTTGGCCTTTGTATATGTACACATATGTATAATCTCTCTCTCTCTCTATATATATATATATATATGAGTCCATCATTCTTGATGTTATTCTAAATGCACACAATCTCTATTCACAGCATCTTCAAAACTGTAGAATTACATTCTACCATGAGAGAGAGAGGGAGGTTGATGCAAATTCTTAATACCATATTGCCAAATATAGTATTGGTTCAAATTTGTAGATAGAATAAAATAATCGCATACATGTCTTACATTATTCTTACTGATCATTGGTGCAATGATCAGCGGGGTTCAATAATCCTACTTCGTTGTCTTCTTCTTCTCCGTCGCCATCACTACCCACAGCCACCGGGTTCATCAAGAACCGCCAGCAGCCCCTTGTTGCGAACCTGACAGCTGCGGGTGCTGCTGCAGTTGGATTCTTGGCATGCTCGAGCATGAAGCAGAAGAAGAAACCACATTTTCTTACACAAATCTCAGCCACCAGCTCTTCGTGTTCTGCAGGCGATGTGGTGGTGGAAGAGCCTCTTCACCTTAGGGCAGTTCGGATTGTAGCAGATGGATGCCCTGCAGTGGGTCGCATGCTTCACGAGCTGCAGCACCCAGTTTAGGATTTAGGATTGAAGGTCGGACATTATAATTTTGAATAAATATAATGTGAAACACTATGCTCTGCTCAATCAATCAATACCCAGTAAATCCATATAGCAAAATAATAATGTGAACATAAATCTGCACGTTCATGTTACTTCGCCCAAATGAAATGAGAAATCGACATAATAATCCGAATAAATAAATAAAAAAGATTAATATCATTTGTTTGTTTTTTCCTATACTATCAAATTGTTTTTTCTCTGTACTTATGAAATTCGAACTAACTATATGGATGAAATCATTCAGACTGATCTCCTGAATCCTGAATCATAAAGACATATCCATACACAGGCACACTTTTACACAATCAAACTTTTGGTAGGAAATCAATTGTTTCTAAAGTAAATTTTTAAATATAGCAAATTCCGAGAAATCCAGACTAAAAATACAGCTGCTGCAGCTGCTACATATGAGAGAGAGAGGGAGAGAGAGACCTGAGAAATTTCAACATCCCGATTTTGGCCTCTGATTGCTCGTTCGATTTTGGCCTCTGATTGCTCGTTCTTCTTCTTCAATGCTTATTAGGCCTTGGAAGTACTCTGCCAGACGATTCTGCTCTTCACCGATCGCCATTAACACAAATTCAATTCAGACTCTTGACTGAATTTGGGAACTAGCTTTCAGAATTTGGAAAGTAGAATATTTGGGAAGTCACACTCAGTTGTTGGGATATTTGATTTGCCTCAATACGTTGAATTTTTGTCTTGTTATTATAAAATTTTCTGACCAAATCGCCTTTCTTGGATTATTATTGGAGAAATCCTTTTCTGGACAGTTCTATCATGCTGAAATTTTTTCGGACTATAAAATAATCGAAACTTACGTTTAACAACATTCAACTAAACGAAAGCAAATTCATGTTGATATACAAAGGGAGCATAATAACATTACACACAAATGACGATTCACAAAATCCTCCTGCAATGCAGAAAGACCAAAATACCCCTCACCCGAACAATAGCTGACCGTGCTTTTTCTGATAAAACCGTACCTAACAACAGACACGGAGGATCGAAACAGAGTTTCTCTGCCCTCATCTGGAAAAGAGAAGTTCTTCAAACTGCGTCAAAACTTATGGCCTCGACTCGACTCAACTCGAGCAACTGTAGGTTTTCCGACACGGTAAAGAGCAGGCAGGCAATCCGATTTTTCAGCCATGAATGAGAAAGGTGAAAAGCATCATAATATACAAACCTTTGATGCTGGAGAAGGATAGTAAATAATTTATCATTCTTTACTATATATATGCATGATGCCATCATCCTCTACTGTGAGGAAACACGGGAACTCGCACTCTGATCCGGAAACGCTTCTTCAAGAGCTTTAGGCATGCTCAGAACGATCTCTGCAAAAGCTGGAGGGAGAAAAAAGAAACAAAAAAACATCATTTAGTGGCTAAACTTAAAGGATTAGGAGATCGGTTATGTATTAGGCATGTTATCGAGGATGAGCCGTAGCTGGATCATCTATTGCAGCATTGTGCAATAATCTCCTATTGCATCTATAGATTATTCACCAACATGTCAATGATATTATAAAAACTTCTACATAATTTGGAATTTCACTGAGACGTGGGTGATAATGTGTAGATGTAGTAGGAGATGTTGTGCAATGCTTCGGGTATAAAGCAAGAGATACATCCAACCTTCGGGTAGACTCATTGAACGTAATGCATCCTCAGCATGCGCCAATCGAGTTGGAACTAGTTGATTGCCATGGCTTTCCTTCCTGCTGGTTGGTGCTACAGCAGTCCGGAGTTTCTCATGTTGGTGCATCGGCCAAGCAAGGACGCTGATGGTTGACGGAAGCGTAGAGACAAGTTCCCCATATCTAATGCTCACTATCACCTTGCTGTTATAAGGAAACAGAAAAATCAATCTAAATATAGGGTCAATGGACACTAATAACTGCTTATTCATACTGGAAAGAAACAAAATAAACACACAACCCAAATATTGTCAGCAAAACGGTATGCAACCCGAGTTGATCGATTAACATACTTCTACAAGACTTCTCTGAGAATCTTCACTATTTCTATAGACAAATGTAGAGAGAGAGAGAGAGAGAGAGAGAGCACCAGATGCATGTCAAAAGTCAAGTCAAGAAACATCTCCGATTGCTTTCAAACTAAAATAAACTCGAAGCATAGCTTGACTTACCAATCGAAATCTGCGAGCACAAATTCAATCATATGATATGGAAGACTGCAATAAAGTTCTCCAATTTGATTTCCATACAACTCTTTAATAAGGCGAACCTGGAAAATAACAACACAAGGGTAGTGAAGAATAGATGTCTGCATTTCATGTAGCGGATATTACTATTAACATATCAAATTTAGACCTTGGTCAAGGACTATTTATTCCTTCTAGGCTATTTATTGCCTATCGTACCTGCTCTCGTCTATCAACATAGGCCTTCAGCAAGTCTCCAACGTAGTCTATGAACTTCTGCTTCCCAAATAGTAAGAAATTAACATTTCAAACACATAATAAATATTGAATAAGATACTAATGCAGCCAACCTAACCATTGCATTTGAAGAGAGATAATCATTTTCTGCGTCGCGTATCGGCAAGAAAAATGGAATTGTGTGCTCAAGAACTGTCATTTTCTCAAGAAACGATTTGCTTTCAAGAACACAATGGAACAGCTCACAAGGTTCTCCTGAGAAGTTAAAAAATTAAAGTAACATGACTAAAAGCTCCGAGATTCAGTACACAACTAGCTTTCTAAACCAGAAAGACTGCATAATAAGGATACATAATAAAATAAATATGAAGATATCACGTCAACCGCATGTCATCATGAAATATAACAGAATTTGACATTTAAACACTAAATTAGAGAAGAATTTAAACAACATTGACCATTCACAATAGATACTTTGTAATCAGCTTTTATGATAGTTCAGCAGTTACCAGCAAATGAGGTCTCATATTGAATGCCAATCCTTGGTCCATCTAAACAACAGATCATCTGCTCATTCAAAACATTAGTGTCAGAGGCCAATCGTTGCCTTCGATCTATTATTAAATCTTATTCTGAGAAAAATGTCATTCAAAACTCAAGGTCATCACGACAAGAATAGTATCTATGACACATTCATTTAGAGTTATTCTAAATCAAAATGAAACAATACTTCATGAGAAATGACAGAAAAAGTCCATGGAATACGTTTTAAATAAGGAATCTCAACAGAACAAATTAATTTAGGATCATAATTTACTTTATTTCCAACTCTGTAAGTTATTTTTTCATGAAAAGGTAAATTGGGCACTGAGGCAGCATCCCCTTGTAGTCGCATCGCCTTTCTTTCAGCCTCCATGTGAACCTGAAACACATCAGGACCCATAAGTATGGCATATAGATTGTACGCAACATCTCCAAAACATATGCTCCACCAACAATGCGACAGAGTAAAATTATACATAAAAATCTGGTGTAAAGTATACAAGTACGAGGAAGAATTAGACAGAAAGCACATTAGGAAAATATAAATATTTACAACCAGGTTCCAAATTAATACAATCTTTTCCCATCAAGAAAGTAACAGTAGTAGTAGGGTAGGCACTTTCAATTGTTTTTATCTACTTTTCTTTCCACAAACAACAAAAGCACTTTCAATTATTTTCCCATATTTCTAGATCCACTAATAGCAGAACAGATAAGAACTATACAACCAACATAAAAACCGAGTTTATAAAACCATACCCGCTCTCTTATTGTAGCTAATAACCCATCATTCCATTGCTCACCATCCAAACATATTTCTTCAAGAGATTAAGCATCACATCAGAATCGGTGAATATAATACAAATAAGAGAAATCGAAAATAAGCATATTAAATTGAAAGGACATATTTTGCAAAGTAAAAAGTTGGATATATGCCCATAAATAACTACCTTGAGTTTGAGAAGCTTGTGCAGCTTCAAATTCTCTTTGCAAACGCTCAAAAACAGATTTGTCAGAATCCCTAAGAAATTTAACCACTTTTAGAACCACTACCCTGTATTAGCCAATAATATCGACTAACATAGAATTAAAAGGTATGCAAGCAACACTTGGAGAGAGAAAAAAAAAATTCATCTTCATAATTTGGTAAATATTCTATCGTGCAGGGATAACATGGAGATTTTGCTGCATTTTCCATGAGTGTTCAATTTGGTCTGATTTTCACGAACCCAATCTGTCAAGATTTTCTTATCGTGTGAAGATCCGATACGAACATCTTGAGCACTCTTTTTGGTTACAAACCCATATACAGTCCAACACGGTACCAAGGAGAAACTGATAGTGTTTGATATGACTAAATTATTTCCTTTTAGATGTGAACCTCGTCAGATTACTGGCAATATAATTATAAAAAAGTTAATTTTTCAGGAATTTTAGACCAGGCTTCTGATAAACTTTGATTTTTGACTAGCCCATGCCTTGTTATTTAGAACGCCCCCAAGGGCCTCTAAGGCTCCAAGGCTACGTAACCAATAAGTGTTACTAATAACAATAATGAGAGCAAAAAACAACTTTTCAAGCATAGACCCCAAGAAAGCATGGCCGGAAAATTTCAGTTAAATGAAGGGCAAAGCTAGTTAGCACTAAGCTGATATCAACATGAACCATTGTTATAACAAGGAGAATCGTTCTCTAGTAAATCCTACTGATAGGCCAAATACATTCTAACACAGAAGCAAGAGTGGGGAATGATTTATACCTAGAAAGTCGCTCTGTTAATTCTGCATGCCTCTTAAGGAGATTTGAAACTGGCAACAAAAAGACAGGTTTGATTACACAATGATTACTCAGACATTTGTAGTGTAAATTCAGATAACAAGAAGAGGTTGCAATGGTTGATACATCTTGCCCTTGTGGTCTCCAACCGTACATCCTCAGCCTGGGAAAAGTTCTGCCAAAAGGAGAAAGGCTTCAAAGTCCAATCACCAATTTGTATATAAAATCAAGCTACAAGGTAACATATTTCACACCCTCAAGTCACATACTTAGTATACTGAAAAAATCATTAAATTATTTTTTAAAACAAACAATAAAATCTCTGCGTGTAATTCAGATATCAGAAGATTTACAACTTCTTCCATATTCAGAGGAACAGGCTTCTCCTTCACTTGATCAAGTTGCTGCATTTTACTCCAATTCAGCTGGTTATCACTGCAGAAGCAGTAATTTAGATATATATTACAGAAACAGATTGATCATATGCAAGATAAAGATAAAAATCAAACAACATTATTAAAAAAATAACAGCAAACGAAAATAATAGCTAAGACTGAATGCACGATTGAGACGAATTTGATGAGGAAACAGGCGTTGCATCGCAATGCCCAAGCAAATCAAAGCGAGACGAGAAGAAAGGCTTACGAAATGAGAAGTTGCCTCCATGCTCCAATGGCGAAAACCCTAATTTAATGAAATTGGGAAATTGGGGTTCGAATTGGATTCCCAAATTTCCTGAACCAATTTATATTTGATGGGCCAGTGTGAAACGAATGTTTCAGGTTTTATTTATACACTGGCCCAATAATTATTTTTATTATGTACGCCCCTCACTTCATTGATATTTGAGCCCTGAACTTCGCTTATGCAAAATGGAGAGTTCATAGATTCAATCCTCACTGATCTCCTTATTCACGGCCGTTTGATCTTGTCTCATTTATGAGCGTTATTTTTATGTTTTATTTTTTTATAAAAACGGAGAGATAGGTAGACTTTACGTGAATATTATAATGGATATGCCAAAAAAGTTTAGTGCTATAGAACTATTGCGCTATATATTCAATCAAGAATGCATTAATAGCACTATAGCAGAGCTTCTGCGGTCATTTGTAATTTAGACGTAAATTGGTCGTTTATTTGGAGTAATTAGTATTACATAGGGATTATGAATGTAAATAGAGTACATTTTGATGGAGACAGCTCCAATTGATTGGACAAACTAAATTGCAATTAAGTTTCATTATTTGGTTAAGGACTTTATTTGTTTTTTATAGTGAGAATCACAACCATTATTTAGAAAATTGGATATATGACATATTCATAAATCTTATTTATAGAATCGTTGGTGATATTCAAACATGAGACATTTAGTTAAGAAATACCAATTCCAACATAAATTATTATACACTTAAAAAGAAGAACAAGCCTTGTCCAAATGGACTCATAAGATTCATCAAATGATATAAAGATAAAAAATCTAATGGCTAAATCACCAATATATATCCCAATGGATCATTCCAATCTATGAGCAAAAACTCAAAGAGAAAAAGCCACAATTGTCTATATACAATGGTAGCAAACATTTTCTTGCAGTGAGTAGCAACTCCAGCTCATTATGTTCTGGAAAAAAGTTGATCACATCAACTCAGAAATGGTTTTCATGAAGAACGATGAAAGAAGCAATGAAACATTATCAACAGCAAACAATGATTGACTCACAACACAACGGTACTAGGGCGTTTCATCAGAATGAAACAACAGATTTGAGACGCGGTGAAGATTGAAAATGTGATATGGCAGTATCAGATTCTTCAGTTTCATTGAACTCAAATGGAGTAGTGGTGTTGCTAGGCTTCCTGCAAATGTATAAATATCGCGTTTATTTTGCTTTCTCGAGGCAGAATCATTGTCACAAAAGATTTGTTTATTCTCTATATGTTGGTCTAATAAGATGAGCTATAGATTGCATTGAATTAAACAATGGAAAGGCATATGGGAATTCAGATATTCATCTAGACTTACTAGAATGATATATCAGAGAGATCAGCAAGTCACGTGTGTCTATAGATAAATAAAAACTAATAAATCATCAACATACATAACATACCTCTGAGAAATCAAAGATTCTTCAGACAGTGCCTTTTCAAGTCTTTCCTCAAAAGGCGTCGCGTGCCAATTGACTTTCTGATCCTGTGAGGCAAAAGCAGCTTAGGTTAGTTAAGACAGACGTATCGTAGAGGAAAATGGCACGAAAAGAGAGAAAAGTCATAATACCTCTTTGTACTTGTTAGTGGAATTTGGAATTCCATTCCCATCCCACCATTTAGGTGGATCATTGGGCGCCTCAACATCGTTCCAATGAGCTGCAACCATTCCCAGAATAGGCCTATCTGCAGGAGGTTTCCTACTTTGACTAGAAATGGAACTAAGTTGTTTGTTACTACCATCTTGCTTGGCTGAAATTGGCTTGAACCAAGAAGTTAAGCTTCCTTCATCATCCGCTTCTTCTATAACCGAATCTACATTCTTTTGCTCTTTTAACTGTCCCTGGTGATTGAAAGCTGAATCTTCATCCCCCAATTCTTCCTCATCTAACTCCTCTGTGTTTCGATTTGGTAATGGCTTTGTTACACTATGAGCTCCAGCTGATCCAGATTGCTCTGAAGAGATTGATGAAATAGCCAACCTATCTGATGCATGGTGAGATTGAACAGATTCATTTTTGCTTTGTTCAGAATGAATTTCAACTGCATTATGAATATCAATTCTTTGGACCGGGCTGCTCGAGACTCCACCCGTGTAATGTCCATCAGTCATGCAGCTAACAAGCAAATAAAAATTGGGAATAGGTCGAAAATTCATGAAATGTCAAATGAAAAGAGATGTATAAACATAATATAATTGGAAATTTTCAGCTGCAAAATGATTTCAGTCCTAGACAGTAGTCAGGAGATTTACCTGCTTGGAGTGTTCAAGAAAGAACATGATGCAGCAAGTACTGAAGATTCATTAGATTGCTTCTCCAGTTTCTGTTTCTCCATTGATGCATTAAGAAGCCATGAGTCGAACTTCAAAGGTTTTTCTGCTTCCACTTGAGCTGATACATCCTCCCATTTCTCCAAGGCTTTTCGGATTTTGATAGGAGTTTCAACTGAAGTTCCATTAGGTTTAGAAAACTTATCCTGCAGAATAGCAAATATGCCGCACACGGTTAAGGATTCTTTTTCATTTATACGCGAACTGCGCAACAATTTTAGACGGAATTCAAATAGAAACTCCAAATTCAAATAGTTTATGTGAAAACATTTATTCAGATTCAGAATGACATTATTTTATTA
>JAYDZE010551271.1:0-13503 GCA_034509125.1 Monilaria moniliformis | reverse complement strand
AGATATCATCACAAATCCCCTGTGTTTACATGCAGTGTAAAGAGTTCTGATATCTCCAAATTGCTATTTGAAGGAAACGAAAAACAAGAAAGAAAGAAAGAAAAAAGTAGTAACATGTCAGTATAACAGATAAAAAGTTCAATATCATAAATGAATAAGAACTGTAGAAGTCAAGAAGAAATCTATTGAAATCAAAAGATAAATAAAAAAAAAACCTGAAACAGAAGTAAAGATAAAATGAGGAACCAAACTACATTGGTCTAATCAGGAAGGTTTTTCACTAAATTTGGTAAAATCTGTCTCGACAGTGCCTGCAAACCTAAGTTAAATGTCGAAATCCTAATATAAAAAAAAAAAAGCAATCAAATTGAGATAAATATAGCACTAACTCGGTAGAGCATTAAGATTTATATAAAGTGGTTATTTTGTGCTTTTGACGTCATGAAGAAGTGTCAAAACTATCAAAGTTGGATCCACAAATCTGATCAAGCAACAAAGAGGAAGGTAAAGGTATCGAGTTTTTATACTAGCAATTATCAAAACAAGAACTACTTCAGTCTTATCAGCAACAAAAGTTTTCACGCATTAATGGTATTAACGATGGCGATGTTAGCTACCAGCAGCTTCAAACATTTAATGAGCTCCTTTACCAAGATTATGATGGTAAAATAAACAACTACATTTGAATAGGAGTTGCTCATTAATTGATATGGGAGCATAAGATATAAATAATGAATCGCACAAAAAGGCAGTGGCACCCTATGAATAGTCAACTAATTTATCTAATAAGAACTATGATAGATGACAACTCAACTAATTCTTTTAAAAACTACCAGAAACAATTATTTCCCCATCTCCATAGGCCAAAAGCTGTTAATTATGTTTTCCTACACTACCTATCATCTTATTCACATGATGTGGTAGAAATTGGAACCCTTCATGACATTATCATTTAGTACGAGATGAAAACACCACGAATCTAAAGTATTTTGGATAGCAAACAGCTGCTATAAAGTGATTTGAGCGTCATGCTCTCACATGCATCTAAGCGTTACAATTTACAATTAGTTAGCCAGATGATAGATGCAAAAGACAGTGCACCACAGCAAACAAGATACAAATTTGGTTGAACATAGCAGAAAAATAACTTAAGGCAAAAACCAAGCACGGCTATGAAATGGTCGGTGTCAATTTTAGAAAGATGAGGTGCTAGCACATATAAATAATCTTAAAAATAGAAGCAATACCTCAAAGTGAGACTTCAGCTCAGAGTCCTCCACATTACTGTTGATATTGCGAACAAATAACGTCCTTGACGGGTGCTCTCCATATGGGTGTTCACCACTGACAGCTGCAACACCATTTGTGAATCCATGAGGAGAACTGGTGCTTCCACTAATTCCATCCAACGTGCTTAACCTCGATATACCATTAACCAGATTCTCATGACTTTCAGATTCGATTTCCAGACCCCCTCCACTTCCAAAAAAATCGTCATCCAATTCCTCAAGTTGAGTCGGCAACCCACTGAGATCAAAATCATCCATTAGGCCAGCAAAAAGTTCATCTTCGTCACCAGGAAGAAGATTCCCCATGGTATTTGGTTCAATATCTTCAAGCGGATCCTTAACTTCATCCGCTGCACGACCTTTAGTAAGGCTAGGGAAGTCATCATCAATGGATCTGACTTGTTCAGATTCATTAAAATTAACTGCAGATCAAAAGGCACCAATCTGAGAGCTTATTACAAAAGTAATTGGAAAGTCGCAACTTGTTAATAACAGAATTGCTTTTGCTCACATTTCACATGTGGGAAGACAGGCAAAGAGGTAGAAAACAGACTAGCATCAGTAGAAGCGTGATACGCACTGGTATCATTCGGAAGTTTCCATGCGCTTTTCTCTTTATCGGAAACACTAGGGAAAGGAGCTTTAGAAGGACCTACATATACAAATTTAAGCAATGGTGGGATAAATGCATTAAAATCAAATACATATAATGGAGACTTTACACTTACCAGCAAAAGGATATTTTGATTGCTCCATTGATATCACTTCATGCAAAAACAGCTAATTGGCAACGAAGTATGATGCTGACTCTGGATTCGGCAAGTTCATAAACAAAATAGACAAACATCATATAAATTAGAAGTGAAATCCCTATTTAATACTGCTTATTAATAACTAAATAGTGTACCAAAATCAGAAAGTGATCAACATGGACAATAACACTAAGTGTACCAACCAAAAGAGAAGCAAGGGATATATGTTTAAACCTAATACAGCAAAACGAAACTTTGCAATAAATCTATTAAAATAAGAAAGAAAAAAGGAAACTTGTTTTAGAAACAAACTGAAGAAACATGCAGGCAATAAAGTAGCACATGCACATAAAGCAAATTTAATCACCTACTTTGCGCCACACACACCAAGATAACAAGCAAGTAGCAGGCAAATCAATTATCAAACATATCGACGACGCGAAAACAATTAAGTAAAAATAAACAAATATAGAATATAAGAAAAATGAAACTATCATCCCAGCCAAATCAAAATTTAACTTTGATCAAGACAGTAATTTTTTTGAACATGGATTATCGCCTCGATAGCTCAATTAACAAATCAAATTGAAGCAACCAAATATGCATGAAGATCAACTCCATACAGTAAAATGAAGCCCAGAACAGAAAATCTGCAAAAATGATAAATTCCCCAAATCGCGAAAACAAAAAATTAATAATTCATGCAACCCACTTGAAATTGACGACTTACCCACTCGAAGAAAGGATCATAGCTTTAGTACTGTAAACCACATAAAAATAGAAACTTTACCACAAATCTATCTGATTACAAATTTAGCACACAAGCCCACACCTTAAATCGCGAAAAATAGTAGAGAAATCACAATTAAAAAAAAGCCCACCCCAATTAGTGACAAATTCCCGAAAATCTTACAGAGAAAGACGAAAGATAGTACCTCATGAACAAGACTGCTAACTGCCAAAAAAGATGTGTGTGTGTGTGTGAAAGAGAGAGAGAGGGAGGCCCCAAAAATAAAGAAGAGAAAAAAAAAATCTAAGCCTAGGTGGAAAAGATAGGTCGAAGGGAGTAAAGAAATAAAATTTACAAGAAACACGAAACCCTCAAAGAGACAGTTTCGTAGAAGCAGAGGAATTGTTTTCTTCTACTCTTTCACTTCCTCCTCTCCCGCCGGGACACCAGTGGAGTGGTTTAGAGAGAGAAACAGAACAATTCAAGAGAGAGAAAGAACACACATGGGGTCGTACTGTCTGAATAATTGCTTGGTAAATAATTGCTTGTTTTTAATATCTGTGTTGGCAAGTTCTGTTTGGATGGAGGCTTACAAACTAGGTTTATCAATTATGAGCTCATCAGCCCAAAGGGCTTCAGCAACATGCGTCTCGCAACTAGCGCGAGACGCACTGTGAGAGGGGCAGGGGGACAACGCACGAGACGGAGAGAACCATGAGCCTCACCCCTTTGCAGCCAATTGAAGGGTGTGTTTCACCCGCTCGCTGACCCTGCGAGTGGACGTCACTTTGACGTTATATATATATATATATATATATATTTCCAACGGCACATAACGACTAGCTTCAATTTTTTATTATTATTTATCCACACTCCTATAAATACCACACTTCTCTCGCTTCATTTTTCACACATATTCTATATATTTCTCTATCAACTTCATCTTCTTAATGTCCGGCAACGACAACCAAAATCAATGACGAGATTGGTTATTTCGTGAGAGCTACGGGGGAAACACGTCGGGCTCCGCCCAATCGTTGACTTACCCCATGTCGATGCCCCAAGGGGCGTACCCCTACGAGCTCCCCACCAAGGGGCACACCTCGAAGAGCTCCCCACTTAGCAGTTGGATGACATTCAACTCTCTGACGAGTCGACGGGCTGCGACGTTCGAGCGACATACACCTCAGACGAAACGAAACGGATCTTCGAGGTGCATATCGACACAAGCAAGGATCCCATCATCGGAAACCAACAAAAATGCATACAACGCAAACCGACTAGTATCTACCCAGGCCCGCACGCAGAAGAAGATTCGGGCTCATTTTAATTGAGTTAGCCCGAAAATTTTCATGTTCTGCGGCATCTACAACAACTTGGAGAAGGATTGACCAAGCGGCGCAAGCGAGGTGGATATTCTGAAATCTACCATGCATGTCTACTAAAACGACACCGGCAGGCCGTTCAAGTATGCCGCCACTCGGGAGAGGGTCCGGAACATCGACAAGTGGGCGAGTGACATAGATTCAGCGCCGAAACGCACGAAGTATACCTCGAGCGACCACTACTCCACAAGCGGTGGCAAAGGATTCGAAGACACGAGCGAGGGGGCATCGGGGGGTCGAGTCAAGCCCGTTCGATCAGAACAGAGACAGCAAAGAGAAGGGGAAAAGTGCCGGCCTCGAGCAGTGCAGCACCTCAATGGACCCGGAGGCGATGAAGGTTGCCAACAAAACGCTCATGTACAACTTGTTGGCGGAAACATATTCCAAAGACACTAGTGTTATGACGCCTCAATAATTGGAGGTGTACTGGAGAT
Organism: Monilaria moniliformis; assembly: GCA_034509125.1. Lineage (NCBI taxonomy): Eukaryota > Viridiplantae > Streptophyta > Magnoliopsida > Caryophyllales > Aizoaceae > Monilaria > Monilaria moniliformis. Next base: position 8,913 of record JAYDZE010551271.1, on the reverse strand, counting down.
TGATCACCAATCTCCAGAAGGATTTGGATATGCTGCCGAATGATTAGTATTTTTAGGATTTTTAACTATGTGATATTAGAAATTTTAATTATGTAATTTTCGATTTTCAATAATGTGTTCGTAGGATTTAAAATTATGTAATATTAGGATTTTTAAATTATGTAATTTTAATTTCTTTGATGAAATTCGTCTATTTTATGAATGTAGAAAATTATTTCAATTACAATATATAATAAATATAAGAAATAAGGAATGAATTAAAAATTAAAAGATAGGTACCATGAATAGTGCAATGGAATGGATGGTTAAGGGATATGAATGTGGGTGTTGTCTCGTAGTTAAGAGATGAGATAAAAAGTGTTGTGGGACCCATGAATAGTTGATGAATAATGTAAGGGAATGGATGGTTAAGGGGATGAGATTGTGGATAACCTAAGCATAGTGTGATGGAGATCGCCAAACACAGTGTATAGAGCCGTGTCGAATATCCAAACAAGTAAACATTCAAATTGGATCATACATGATTGGGCTTAACACTTTCTCACAGCATAGGCACTGTAGCCGCATTCGCAATGGGACGACATGAATGTGGCTGCATTGCGAGGAGCGATCGGCGGAAACAGTCGCAGCGGGAGGGATGTGGCGCTGCTATGGATGTTGCGGCGGCTGCAACATTTAAAAAAAATCAAAGTTAATTAATTTTTGTAATTAGTTTTAATATTTAAAAATTTGTAATCGGTGGGTAAAAAGAAATTTGTAGAGGGGTGAGGTAGGGGGGTCACTAGTAGGGGCTAAAATTTTAGTTTTTTATTTATTAATTAATTTCCCTTTTATATATGTTCATACTCACTTTTCACTTCTCAATTCTCTTTCACGATTTTCATTCTCATTTTTCATTCTCAATTCTCTTCCACTTCAATTCCTTTTGTTGCTATAGATCCAAATTCGGGGAATTTTCGCTTCGATCCAATTTATTTTACAGTTTTATAGCATTTTGTTGTAAAAAAGCTTGGGATCCACAAAATCCACAAAGTTGGAATGTGGCGCCGGATAATTCTGAATCTTTTCCCGTGACGGAGTCCAACGAAAGTCCTTTCAACCTCTCATCGATTTACGTCGACTACTATGATGTCGATGATATAGAATCAATCGACGAGATACAACCATCACCTTCGATGAAAGAGAAAGGGAAGAAGCCAACTTCCACTGTGCTTGAAGGCGGGAAGATGTATGGGTTGGAGAAATCAAAGGTATTGGCGTAGTGTTACGTCGACGTCTTCGAAGACCCACTGATCGGCAACGAGCAAAGGGTTCGAGTTTTCTGGGAGAAGATCGTAGAAAAATACAATGGTCTGAAATCAATATGGGTGCTCGAGCGTAATTACGACCATTTGCTCAAGCATTGGAGTCGGGTGCAGAAAGACGTCTCCAAATTCGCTAGTTACATCAACAATCAACAAAAGGTATGGCCGAGCGGCCATAGTTGGTAAGATATTCGAGCATAGGCTCACAATGTTTTCTACAACAATGAAAATAAATAATTCAAGTACGAAGATGTGTGAGCATTTCTTCGAAACCATCTGTAGTTTTCTAGAGCTGCGAAGTTTTTATTTGGCCCGAAAAGAACTAAACTCTCCACAATCAGTCAATACACAACTAGTGGGGACGCCAAAGGCTTTGATTTTAATGCCACAATGCAAGAAAGTTTTGGCACACAACCGACACAGGACACTTGCTCTATGGATCACAAAGCGACAAAAATGAAGACGAAGGGGATGGATCAGTGCACTCATAGACGAGCCTCAGGATACTGACTCTACTCTCACTTGGAAACAATTGGTCACATGTTGTTGATAAAGCAGTACTCAAAAGTGCTTGACAAAGACACGTCAACGATAACGAAATCAGAAGGCGGCAACATAAAGCCTTGATCGAGCTACTGCAAAAAAAATACTAGAATTTTAGATGTTGTATTTTTTTAATTATGTACTTTTTGGTATTTTATTTATGTTATGTTAAAAAAATTAATTATGTAATTTTCAATATTTAATTAATGTAATTTTTGGTGTTTTTATGAATTTTAAATAAGTAATTTTTAAATTTTTAGTTATTTATTTAGATTTTTTTACAGATATCACAAGTTAAATAAATATATGAAATTGAAGAATAATAAAAAAATATGATAAAATGAAAAAAAAATAGAACTATGACGAAATTTAGGATTTAATTTTTGAGGTTTAGTTGTGGATGACATTTAAAGACTACTATTTTGAATCAAATAAATATTTCACATTCGAGAATACGAGAATGCTTCCACGTGATGTCTTTGACTGCTCAATTTAATATTGAAATCATTTATTTGGATATTGATATGTAGATTTTTGTTGCGAATATATGAAAATCGATAGATTTATTTCATGGAGAGTTATATCTGGTAATATATAAAATATTTTCTTATGTGTTTTGTAGATTATTGTATAAGAAGAGCGCCTCTAGGGGTGGGTCGGTACGATATACCGTAACAGAATTGTTATACCGTATACCGTACCGAAACTGCCGGTATGAGTAAATATCATACCGTTACCTTACTGAATTTTTCGGTATATACCGAATTCCGGTATATACCAAAATTTTGGTATGCAGAATTTTCAATATCGTTACCGTACCATATTTTCGGTATGTCGTACCGAAATCTGGTACACCGTGAATTACGACATACCAAATTTCAGTACGACATACCGTCATACCGAAATTATACGGTATGGTAAGAGAATACAGTATATACCGTTTACTATTTTATCAGTATATACCGTACTTTTCGGTATATATCGAATTTCGGGTATACCGCGGTATACTGAAATTCATACCGTTACCGTACCGTACGTACCGTAACTTTTCGGTACGATATCACACATTATCGAAATTTATGGTATACCAAAATTTTGATATTTTCGATGTTTTTTCGGTACGATAAGTCTGGTATGTCGGTATTTCGGTATTTTCCCACACCCTTAAGCACCTCCACATACTGCACTCATTGCATGGTCATTCAATTTAGAAGTGTGAGTGCAGCTTAAATTTTGAATTTGAATTATTAATAATATGTGTATTATATTAATTAAAATATTAAACCATACGTATACTAGATCACTACACTGTCATAACGTGGGAACACTATACCACTATAATATGGGAAATAAATACCGCACACATGCGGTATTGAACTCAAGACATCTAAATACCGCATTGCATGCAAGATTGAATCCAATATCTCTTGTTAAGGAGAATTTTATGGTATCTAAATTTTGCCACTTAAGTTATATTTTATTGGCAAAATAAATTCAATTTTAAAGACATGAATAACAATATAAATGTAACCATAAAAAAAGAAAATCCTAGATTGTATTTGCCAATAGTCCAATACGGCATGCATGAGTTATTCACACATAGTAACCACAAACATGGTGTAAATGGGTGTAAAATGTAGGATGAATACCAAAATTGATAGAATGCCTCGGGTGTAGGAGGTCCCACTCACAAATCCAAACACTAGCGAAACACTCAAATAAATTTGCATAATATTAATGTAATTGAAGTATTAATTGATTGAAGATTTAATGCCACTAGGTTATGATAATGAATAATACGTTTAGCTTCCACACACTCCCACCGCTGAATCATTTCAATATTCCATCTTTTTTTAATTGTGTGAAAGGGCCAATAATATATATTTGGTTGCAATTAAATTTTGTTTGGGTTGCGTTGACACTCTAAATAAATTAAAAGGCCGCATGACAAAAAGTTATTGTTTGCGAAATATTAGGGATAAGATTGGGCTTAATCCTTAAGCAAATAACAGAGGATGCTACTCGTTGTGTGTGTGTGTGTGCGTGTGGGGATGAACCATGACTGGTGGAAAGGAACAAGATGGGTGCAAAAGTATTTTCCCTTTATAGTAATCCATCACAAGTTTTAATAATTCAAGAAGGAATATACCATTGTTTTTGTGATTTTTTTTTATTGGGGAAAGGGCGAAAAGGTTAAAGGGGAGGAATTAAAACCTAATGGTGGGGAATTTTTTAATTGGCTTTTAATGTTAAACCACACTACAAGGGACAATGGGAAAAAAATATATATTTATATTAAAATCTTGAGGTTTTCAATGGTCGAATAAATCACTTTTAATGTTTGTGTTTTGACTTGTTGTAGGGATTTCGTAAAATTATATTTGAAGTAAGAGTGATTAGTAAGTCGATAAGATTCATCAAACTTTAATAAGAACAAAAGTAATATATTATTTATTACTTTTTCATGCATACCTCTATTTTATTTTATTTCTGACAAAAAGATGATTGGGAGCCGAAATCTCATGTGCTATTGGGTAAACTCTTCTCACATGTACTAGCCATAGTTTTATTTTTATTAAAATAAAATCTGTGTTAAAGCTTATCTTATAAATACAGTAGATAGTGACCTGATTAATTTCTCGTGATTAATTTCAAAAAATGAATACTTTTTTTTCATTTAATATGGAAGTAGTACCTAAAAATATTGCCCCTTTTAATTGAAAGTACATTTAAAATGTAATTGTACCGAAATTTGAAGTTACACAATTGTCATGTTAAGTCGAAATCAATTATGTGGCAAGGGTGAAAGGTACCGAATTCCCTTCCCAGAAAGCTCAACAAAGTCAAATACGGTTTGGTGGTATGTTGGTGCTTTTTTGAAGCGTTTGGAATTTAAAAGAAAAACTATATATGTCACCGCTATTGCATCCATTAATATGGATCAGTTTCAGCCATGATCCATAACCACCTAGCTTAAAAATAATCTAATGAAATGCATACAAATTTTATTATGATAGGTGAGTAATCTATATTATGATATAAGTTGCTTCAAAAACATCTAAGCGGTAAAAGTCTTCTCTGTTAAAAAAAATAAATAAATAGAGATTGAACTATATATACTGCTCTATTTTTCTGAAGGTAGAAAAAATTTTATGATAACAAGCCATTTTGAAGATCCATAATTACAAAGTTATAGATTCGAATATCATAAATATCTTTTTAAAGTTATATTTTTCATGCGATGTGACATGGGTTCGGTTATGGATCAGTTGTGGCATATGGATCAAATTTAGGTGATTTTGTAGATAGCCCTTAATTTACTCATTATAGCTGCAGATTTAAACCTTTTACTGAGTTCACTCACTCAAAATAAAATGACTTGGAAAAGATTGAACCATCGACACCTCTAGCAGTATATATCAAATCTTTTGACCGGAAGCTTCTTACATGATTTATATACTATTTATTATGTAGTGTCTCTCAACCATACGATCGATATTCCACCATTAGGCTATTTATAAAGGGCAAAAATACAAGTCGGTAAGTTCGTTTTTTCTGCTCTCTGCCCGCTTCCTGTGGTATGATGCAGTGGACTTGCCTCTTGTGTTAGGGTCTCAGGTGTCTTGCTTGGTAGTCTTCTTGTGTTTTGTCGGCTGCTGATCTTGGTTTTCTAGTGTCTTGTCTTGTTCTGTTGGCTAAGTGCTACTTCAAGGGTTGCCCCTCAACTGTTGTGTGTTTTTTCGTTTTTGTTTCTGCTGTCTTTTGTTTTTGGATGCTGCTCAGTGCTCACCAGTCAACACCCCTTAATGGTTGGAGCTTGTCTATGTATCGATAAATATGTAGTGTCTCCCAAATATACTCAATATTGAAACAAACTATATATTATCTTTTAAACCCTCATTTTACTCTCCTTGGATTGGAAGTTATGGCTTTAGATGATGCATATATTGACTATGTTGTTAATCATTGATCTGTATATCAAGGATATGACTATATAGTTAAGCAAAAAGAATAAGTATTTTTCTCTCGAAGAACCCAAAAATTACATGAATGAAAAATAAGTTTGGTGGGAAAATCTAAGTAAGAGTCTGCTGGAAAGAAAATTAAGATCTACAAAGAATAGGCAACAAGTGAAGGAAGAAGATGAGGTGGAGGGAGAAAGTATTGGTTTAACGTTGGAGGCTATAGGGATAATATAATAATTTATGAATACTTTTATTTTAATTTTTGTGAGCAAAATACGAGTTATACAAAGGAATCAATCCTCAAATTAATAAACATAGGATGATCAAACCCATCAAGGTGAAGGCCTCTGTTTATTAAACATATTGGAATCAATTCCGGTATTATTAATTTGTCACAAAGATCATAATATTATATGCTTGCAATAAATATGAAACATATATCAATTAGCGAAATTCAGTTATGATAATTAAATCCAAGACCATATATATATATTTTTTTTATATTGGTCGACATTATCCAGCCTAATTGGGCCTTGACAATGGTTGGGCTCACAAGAAATATTAGTCATGCAAAGAAACCGGAATTATTCTATTGCATTGTTTCTGGTATTTGTGATGGGCCATTTAAGAAATGAAGCCCAAAATCTCATGAAATTAATTTAAGAATTTATTATCTTCGTATTAGCTATTTTTCGCACCTTTACAATAAGTTTACACATATTCAAACAAACATCTAAAGTGCGACTTAATAGTGTCGTAGTCGGTCAAAATTATACGCTCGGCCAACACTTTTTAGGTTGAGTTTGTCACACACACGTTTATCCAGTTAAATTTTATTTTTTATGTGTATTTTGTTATTCACGTGCTATTGTATATGTGCAATAGTGTAAGCTTATAATGAGTTAAGAGTCTTAAGACCACATATTTCACTTCATTATGTGAATATATTTACAGTTATAATATATAGTGAATGAACATCACACAAAATGAACAACTATATATTTATCTTTTTATCTTTTCAATCTCTTGAAGGAAAAGAGGAAAACCACTTGTCTTAGTGGCTACATCCACTTTATTCAAATTTCTTGATTCCATGTATCCGATAATATATTATATGTATACACACCCATTTATACAAGCAAAGGAAGCCTAGTTGAAATCTCTGTCACCAAGGAAAATATATTCCTTTAACCAAAAGCAGGATTAATTAAAGGAACCATTGTCACTTATTTTTCAGTACTATATATTATACCAAATACAGTACATTTTCAACTGATTTGCCTAATTAGATACAAATTCTAGTTAGAAGTGGGAAATTTGAACTCATGATCGAGTGACCTAGTGGTGGAGGGGGCGAAAGAAAATCTCGCTCAAAATACACTTCGAAAAAGCAATTGTCAAATTTTAATAAAAAGTTACAAATCTTGACCTAATCGGATTCAGGTAGATCGTAAAAATTATTGGTGATTGATATGACAAATGAATTGTCAAGATTTAGACTAATAATATGTATGCAGGCATCGGACTGAAATATCTAAAATTGTTTTTTTTTTTTTTTTTACTTTTCTTTTTCAAACAAGCAAAATGAGCATTCGTGTTGTAAATCACGTTGAAGTATTTATATATATAAACTATTTATCTCAAAACATAAGTTACGTTCAGGTGGCATTAATTTATGATGGGATTCTTAATAAAGTCTAGTTTAAGTGACAAAATTGTGACACTACTAGATTCTATTTAGTGAGAGATTTTTGGTTCAAATCCCGTTTGCATGCGTATTTTTCTATATTATGGTGGTTTCGTTGTTTCACCCGCGTACGATGTAGTTTCTCCACATTATGGTGGTGTAATGGTTCCGCCTGCATGTAGAGTAGTGCTTTAATTGATATGATATGTTATTGGTCACAAACGGATTATAGTCTAGTCAATATTAATGTCAGCTAACTATATGCATCAATTAGTTATGTGATGTGTGATGCTTGTTGTGAGTAATGTGATGTTTGTGATGATTGATCAATAGCACTTAATGAAACTGCAGAATGTAAACAACACAGAAAATATTACATGGCTCAAAATAGACCCTTCTACGTTCATGATCTGGTCAAGTCAGATAAACCACTAATTGAGATTTCTTGCTTTTCTCTTGTTTGATGACTTTTTTTTTTTGGTCTAGCTGACAAGAGCTTAAATTTTTCTTACTCATAGATTAACTCTTGACTCATACTTTTTGAGTAAGGGGTAAGGTTGAAGGAGGTGGGTGAACAAACCGTTACAATGGAGAACAATGTATGGTTTGGTTGCTCAATCTAAGATTAAGATGTTTACAACTTTAAACTTAGATTTAAGGGAATATGTGTGTGATCACAAGTAAGAGTTTGATGAACACTTTAACGTTGATACATTTGTCTTTGTTGCTGTAGTATTGGAGAGTTTATGCGTTCTTTGAGAGCTTCTGGGTTTGAAGCGCAACACTTCGATGTAACTGGTAACCTTCAAAAGTTGACGATTTTCTTATATTTATAGCCTCAATCTGGAATAATATCATTAGAGAAACACTAATTAGACTGTGACTCATGACATGATATTCTTCATGTTTGAATTTCTAGGTAGTTGTTGACCTATCACAATCATCGTTTGTAACTTTGTACGAGAATATTTGCAATATCATATTTGTTCCGTAAAAGTGTCATGAGTACGGAAAATCTCTTTTGTAGCCAGACAAAATTAGTTAGGTTGATGTCAAATGCATTGGACCTTACTATGTCATGGTCAGCTGTCTATGATATGGTTGTAGTGGACATACATATGTTTTGATATAGCTATGTCTGGATATCCAAACTTCCTAACTGAAGACTTCTCACCATTTTCTTCGTAGCTGGATATCCAAAGCAATAGCGGAATTGATACTTCAATGATCAATTCCCACTTCACTGAATCCATGTAAATTAAAATATGTTTAGCTCCCTAACATTTGAGTTATGCCTATTACAACTTATGTTTCATCATCAATAAAAGCTTTAGTATCAATGAAAACATTTAGATTGTAATGAAAATTTCCCAACATATATATATATATATATATATATATATATATGTTTGCA
>JAYDZE010551260.1:0-13504 GCA_034509125.1 Monilaria moniliformis | reverse complement strand
AAATAAAATATTGGACTATAAGAAAGTCTGATAAATAAACTAACGCTTTGTTTGACTACAGGAATGACAATTGACTACGGATCGTTCGGCTGCGTCTTGAAGGAGTCACTAGAAAATGAAATATTATTACAAAATGTGGCATGATGTATAGTTGGGGTCCACTACGATATGTATTAATTGAATATATTGTAACAAATACTTAGAAATAAACTAAAAAAATTTGTCTGAGAGACCGTGATACCAAACTTAACATCACTTATTCGGTAGGGAAACCTATCGAGTAAGGGGTGTTACACATCTGCTACTTCAAACCTACTTCCTCTTTCTAAGCTTTACAAGATTTAGATGGTGGGTTGGCTTTTTTATAACTAAGAGCAATTTATTCACACAGTTAGAAGCTTGATCTAGGCTTTGGTTAATACAAAGATTTGCCTAGTTATTTAAGAGAATATTGTTGGATTCATCGAGGTATAATATGAATTAGACTTGGAGGAATCACTAAAATCTTTGTTGATTTTCTTCTTTGAAAACGCTGCTTGATGACTTATGTGATAAAGAGCATGAGATCTTGTTATGATTGAGATTGTGCAGCGTTTCCGTAACCTTCAAAAGTTGGAGTTCATCGGATATTTGTAGTCGGGATTTGAATAGTTTCATTAGAAGGAACACTAATCAAATCCCTTCTATTTGTCATTTAAAATATTCTCGTTTGAACTCTGACTTGTCTCTTTCAACACCTGCAACATTGTACCATTGTAGCTATACAACCTTGTATTTCATTCTTGAATTGTGTGATCTCTGAAGATCTTCTTTGTTACACAAAGTCAGATACTCATCGTGTATATTGTCTCCATGTTTCTTCAATATAAGAGAACTTAGTGCTGACGTAAATTCTATGTTTTGTTAGTACGTAACTCCTCCATGTTTCTTCAGTTCTCTTCATGTGCTGGTGACTGAAGGCTTTTTCATGTTGTGCAACAACTTCTGCTAAACCTATACTTAGACAAGTGTTCCCCAACGTACAAGCATATTATAGGTTTACATAGAAGGGCAATCACCAGGATTTTGATATACAATCAGAACTGAATATCTATTCATTAATTTTTCCAACACGTATATTAAGAAATATAACTTTTGTGGCTATAAATCAAAGGACCCCACTTATTTATACTTTTTATGGCACTTTCTTTGGAGTCGAGCCATTATAAATGAGAGAACTCAAAAAATTGATTTTGGACCTTGTAAAGTGGGAAGAGGGGAGTATTATTTTCTATTTAAACTATTTAAATATCTATATTCTCTCCACTCTGACATTTGGGCACCGTTATCTCCACATCTGACTCACAAGAATCCAGATTTGGTTTTACAAGCCCCGGACAAAATGATGCTAAGAAATTAGTTTTGGACTTTCAAGCTACAGACGAGATGATGTTTAGAAGTCTAAGGTGGGTCTGTCCAACTATAGACGAAATGATACTCAAAACTCAGTTTTGGTCATTCAAGCTTGAGAAGAAATAATGTTGTAAAACTCAATCATGGTCTTTCAAGCACCAGACGAGATGATGCAAACAAATTAATTATGGTATTTCAAGCTCAAAGACGAGATGATGCTTGCAAGTTAGATGTGGTATGTTAAACTCCGAATGAGAGATCTATGTTCCGGTCTTTCAAGCTCAATACAAGATGATGCTCACAAGTCTTCTGGTCTTTCAAGCTATAGATGAGATGATATTCATAATTCAATTATGATCTTTCAAGCTGCAGATAAGATGATGCTCAAAAGTCAGTTAAGCTCTTTATGATGATGCTCAAGGTATGCAGATGTGGTGTTTCAAGCTCTAGACAAGATGATGCTCATAAGTTCGACATTCAAAAGTCAGATATGGTTTTTCAAATTCAAAATAATTATCTGGATATTACAAAGTTTAGATGAGATGATGCTTAGATAGAAGATGTGGTCTTAAATTATTTTTTATCTGTCAATTTAAAAAAGATACAAAATTAATATAAAAAAATCTATATATAATTAGTAGCAAATACATATATCAATCCTCCATCATATCAGACATCAACTTAACATATTTTTATCCTCTTATTTCAATAAAAATATCTCATCGACTTTTTATGAAACTTCATAAAATGCACCTATGTCTTCTCACAATATATTTGCTTGAAGTATTTAAATCAACAATAAGTGGAGAGTTTCAAAAATATTCATACCCAATCAATAACAAACAATTTTGAGACTATGAAAACTCGTCATCAACTTCAACGACTAATGATTAGGAATTTGGAAAATCCTAATTATTGTAGAAGTTGCGCCCATGTCTCAACAAATTAGTTCAATTTGACAGCACTTAAGAGCTTAATTAGTATCGAAATTATGTTAATTAATAAATTATTCCTAAGTCGACTAATTTTGATTACAGATGGCATATTGCTAGTTAATCTATAACAGGGATTTGATTGCATTATCTTATAGTACACCAACTACTTAAAATTTGACCCAGAAAAAATAGACAAAAAAAATAAAAATTGTATGGTTTCCCTAAATCAGCAATTAATTAAAAAATTGCCATATGTGTCTATGGGGTGCCACGTTTACAATCAATCTACTAACACATATATACTTGTCGAGAACTTGTATCTAATCTAGGTTCACAATAAAAAATAAAAACGATTAAATCTGATGTATATATGACCAAAAATTTAAGATTAATCAATTTTTAAACGAACGCACGCTGTTTTTTCATTATTTTTTATGTGACTTAATTCGGTAGAGTGAGATATAATACAAATAAAAAGTATAATAAGGCATAATTATTGCTAATTACCATAATTAGGGTCACAAATCCGCCCATAATTAAAAAATGATTTAAAATCGAAGCTGTTGAGAATCCTAGGATGGTTCACCTAGATGTGAACCACCATATTAAAATTTCCCAAGAATTACGTTAATGGCATTATTGTAAATTAAGGCATACGTTGAAGGTATTATTGACAGTCTGCCCTATTTCCTTTTTTAGGCAATGTTGTATTATTCCATTTGTTGTGAACGTTTTGCGGCTTGTTTTAAAATTAAATCGAAGTGTTAATTATACTTTATGTTTACATCTCTGAATCTACTTACACAAATTATCATTTTTAAAATATCTAAAAAAAATACAAACATTTTGGCATCGAGAACATGAGTAGGACTATTTGATCACAAAACAATTTTATCAAAATTTGCAAATATGTCATTACACAAATTTTGACCGTCCCATAAAATATAACCAATCTTTAAATTGAATCAAATAAGCTGAAATTTTATGAGTCGAAGTCAAGTATGATAGGTAGAAAATAACAAAATATTTATCGAGTCTACACTTTCCACACAAATTTTAAAATATTGTAATTGCATCATTACTTTTTTTTTCTTTGCAATTATAACAGCAGCCACAGCAATGATTGTGGGGTCTGATACCGTATCGGAGGGTAACGTCGACGGCCTTAACCGTTGCAATATCGCGGGCCATCAGGAAGTGCCGAGGATGCGGTTCCTCCGCGCTGCCGAGTAGGCCAGTGAGAGGGCGAGTGAGGCGCACGCACCTTACGTGCGTTGCTGGTTCATTTCGTCTGTTTTTTTTTTTTTTTTATGAAAATCAAGCTCAGCCTTTTATTAATTTTGTTTTGTTTCTTTCTCGGCTAGCCGTTCCACAACGATCAATTTAGCTATTTAATCTTTTTTTTTTATAAATTTCTTCTATAAATTACTCCAGTCTCCACAATTCATACATATTCCTCATCTCTTCTTCATCTTCATATTCTTCTCATTTTATTTTGCAATTTTTTTCATTTCCAAATTCTAAAATGTCAAATCCACCTCCCAATATGTCCCTCTAAAAATATCTTCAATATTGTATAGGTCATGAAATCGATCCAAATAGTTTCGTATTCGATCCAAACAACATGTCGGGTTTTGGAGTTGGTTTCCAACCGGCATTTTCCTCATCTTCTTTGGCTCGTCGTCTCCCCAGGGTATCGACGCCATCCAATTCTCCGATGAAGAGGAAGTTACGCCCACCTACGACGTCCGAGTTTCGTACACTGCAGACGAAACCTCGAAAATCTTCGAAGTGTGGGTTGATGTAAGCGAAAATCCAATCGTCTCCAACCACAGATAGCTTCGTCTTTTTGTGATAAAGTTGCCAATAGGTACAATTCAGTCCGACCTCGAGGCGCCCCTTCCCGCGCACCTCGTATTCTTCGAGGCCATTTCGATATAGTCAACCCTGAACTGCAAAAGTTTTGCACCTTGTACAACAACGTGGAGTCGCATATGAGGAGCGGTTCAAATGAGGCTGATATTTTGAAAAAGACGATGACCATCTATCAAGATGAAAACAAGAAGACCTTCAAGTACGTTAAAACTTGGACAAAGATTTGCAAATGCGAAAAGTGGTCGGATTGCAGAGTGGTCGGGCCGAAGAGAACCAAGCATACCTCAGACGGCCACTTCTTCACAACTGACGAGGCCGACCCTGTTCCGAGCGACGAAGCGGGTGGAAGCAACGGTATGGAGCCAAGAAGCCACCCGATTGAAGTAAAGGCGGTGAAGCGCAAGGCGAAGGCGCCGACCACAAGCAGTGCCGTTTCCGATGAGGTAAATAGATTTTCAGCGGCACTTGAAAAAACAAACGAGACGTCGTTGTGGAATTTGTATTTCAAATATAATTGCACTGATATGTCTGAAATGGACGATTAACAATTGGAAAATCACTGCATGCTTATTCGAGGCCTCAAACAGAAGTAGGGAATGTCTTAATTTTTCGATCATGTAATGTTTCTAATTCTAGTTTTTTTTTTTAATTATGTAATTTTTGGATTTTAATTTATGTAATTCTTTTATTTCAATTATATAATTTTAGGATTTTAATGAAATTCGTATTTTAAAATTATTCACAAATTAATATTTAATTAGAATATATAAATAAAATTTTCACAATTGCAAATTAGAAGAAATAAAAATGAATAAAGAAATTAAAAGATGAGATCCATAAAAAATAGTACAAAAATAAAAATTAAAGACATACTGTTATGTTATGGATGTTAAAAATTAAAATAAATAAATAAATAGAAGGCCATAAATATTATATAGAAAAAGGGCAAAATAAGTGCAACTTTGCGGATGCACCGGTAATCTTAAATTTACATCAATGTTTGTCCGCAGCCCAATTTATATATTTGAGGTTAATGGTTAGAAAGTTCATCAACTTTAATCTAATTATAATTTTAAATAGATTTTCCAAATCATTTCAATAATACATGCAACCGAAAAAATTCGATGATCTAAATAAAATATGATGTGTTATTTATTTTATTTTTTTTCTATGCCAAGGTTCAAGTATATTTCACATTTTGTATTGATATGAAAAGAAATTCATACCACATCATTTTTTCGTTTATCAATTTTTATTTCATCAAGAAAATAATCACATTTATTTAGAAGGTAGATAATATCTCTCCTTTTTATAAATTCAATTTTTTGGTTTTTCTTTTTTCTTTTTCAAATGGACGACACCAACATTGGTTGGAGTTTGTTTATGGTATTTACTAAATGATTATTTATAGAGGGAATATCTATTGAAAACACAAACTTTAAATAAACGAAATAAATTTGTGTGACTTCCATTTCCAGCTAACCCAGAAGGGTACTTTTGTCATATTACCTGCAGACACAGACATACACGTACAGAGACGATTCAGTGTGTGTGGGTATAGGTTTACAGTGCGACGCCGGCTGTCGCAGCGAGCTTATTATTACTCTCTCTCTCTCTCTCTCTCTCACGTACCTCACGCACTCAATTTTCTCTCTCCAACCCATCTTTCTTTTCTCTTCTTTTCCTATACCTGCTTTTTCAGTTTTCCTGTTTTCTCATTCCATCCCATCTTTTCTCTCTCTCTCTCTCTCTCTCTCAATTAACGTGTCTCTTAACTACTCCCACCTCACAAGCCATCGGACAACCAATCCGCCGGTCTTCTTTCGGCAATAAGCGAGCGCATATACGCCGGAAAATGCTACAGAAGCTGGATTCCCCAGCTATTCCGCGCCAATTTCTCCGGCCGTAGTCGACTTCAGCAAAGCCAGCAAAAGCTTCATTGGATATAGACAAAAATTGTTCCATTTCCAGCTGAAAAGGGTGGAAAAATGCCTGAGACGCTGCTATGCGTGAAACCAGCCGAGAACGAGCGCAAAAAGTCGAGCAGCGAGAATTCCGACGAGAAACCGCTAGATAATGCCACCACCACAACCACGCCGAGATCAGTGATAATCGTTCCACGGAGCAAATCTCAGGCGACCTGCCGGAGAGTAACGCCGGCGGCGATTCTGGACGGCGGAGTTAACGTGGTCGAGAAGCGCCTACCCAATGGCGATCTGTACATAGGAACATTCTCCAACAACACGCCCCACGGATCGGGGAAGTATTTGTGGAAGGATGGGTGCATGTACGAGGGGGATTGGAAGAAGGGGAAGGCCAGCGGCAGAGGCAAATTCTCCTGGCCGTCGGGGGCCACGTTTGAGGGCGAATTCAAGTCGGGTCGGATGGAGGGAACCGGCACTTTTATCGGGTCGGATGGGGATATGTACCGCGGCTCGTGGTCCGGGGATCGGAAGCACGGCTACGGGATTAAGCACTACAGCAATGGAGATTACTATGAGGGGCAGTGGAAGAGGAATTTGCAGGATGGGCAGGGGAGGTATCTCTGGAGGAATGGGAATGAGTATATTGGGGAGTGGAAGAGTGGGGTCATTCATGGAAGGGGGGTTTTGGTGTGGAACAATGGGAATCGGTATGATGGAAATTGGGAGAATGGAAGCCCTAAAGGGCAAGGGGTTTTCACTTGGCCGGATGGGAGTTGTTACATGGGGTGTTGGTCCCATGATTCTTGCAAGAATGGGAATCGGAATTTGAATCAGACATTGAATGGGACTTTTTACCCTGCCAAGAATGGTGCTGTTACCAATGGGGAAGTGAGGAGTGGAGGTTTTAACGCCAGTTTTGGGTGTAAATTGTCGGCGCCCTTGCTGGTTGTGGGGGAGGAGTGTACGGAAATGATGGCGGGGAAGAAGAGGTCTTCTGTTGGGGCGGATAGGGCATTTCCGAGGATATGCATTTGGGAGTCGGATGGGGAGGAGGGTGATATAACGTGTGACATTATTGATAATGTGGAGGCGTCTATGTTGTATAGAGATGGTTTTGTGTTTGATAGGGATGCTATTAAGCAGTTCAGGAAGAACCCTTGCTTCCTCAGTGGGGAGGCCAAGAAGCCCGGGGAGACCATTTCGAAAGGGCATAAGAATTATGAGCTGATGCTCAATCTCCAGTTGGGAATTAGGTAATAATGGCAATCCTAGTTTTGATTCTGATGATGTTTTGGTGTTGATCTTTGTTTATTGAGATATTTCTATGTTAATTAGGTATTCCATAGGGAAGCATGCTTCGGTGTCGCCTAATCTTAAGCTCAGTGATTTTGATCCTAAAGAAAAGTTTTGGACAAGGTTTCCACCTGAAGGATCAAAGCTTACGCCGCCTCATCAATCCATTGACTTCCGTTGGAAGGACTATTGTCCTGTGGTTTTTAGGTAATTGGTCTTGTTTGATCAGTTAATTTTATTTATGTGCAGTTCCTTTACCATTGAGTACTATTATGTCATATGAGTAAGATTATAGTACCTTTTCAACATATCTACTGCTGGATTTTGCTTAGATTTTGATTTCTTCATTTGCGTATGCAGACATTTAAGGGAGCTATTTCAAGTTGATCCCGCGGACTACATGCTAGCC
This sequence comes from Monilaria moniliformis, assembly GCA_034509125.1. Classification (NCBI taxonomy): domain Eukaryota; kingdom Viridiplantae; phylum Streptophyta; class Magnoliopsida; order Caryophyllales; family Aizoaceae; genus Monilaria; species Monilaria moniliformis. Next base: position 5,675 of record JAYDZE010551260.1, on the reverse strand, counting down.
ATATGTGGGAACGATGCTCTGAGAGAGCTTTCGTCTCCTGGGAAGAGTGGAAGTTTCTTTTACTTGACACAGGATGATAGGTTCATGATCAAGACAGTCAAGAAATCAGAAGTCAAGGTTTGTTGACTAATTCTTTGACTTGTTTGTGTTAGAAAAGAAAAAGATTCTATCTATGTTTATGAAAATATCGTGTTGTTGGTGATCAACAGTTACCGCATATATAATCTGTATTGATGGAGTGGTTCAACTTGGCTTGGACCACTTTGTTCTTGATAATTGTCATTGATATTGAGCTGTGGTGAATTATTTTGTTCAGGTGCTTACTAAGATGCTTCCAAGTTATTACCAGCATGTCTGCCGTTATGAAAATACCCTTGTAACTAAATTCTATGGTGTCCATTGTGTCAAACCAGTTGGGGGTGTCAAGGTATATAGTCTTTGCTATTATTTCAGTTCTCTTATAATGTTATGAGCTTCTTCGAGATAGCTAATCTAGAAACATTTTCTTGAACAATAGACGCGTTTCATTGTGATGGGAAACATGTTCTGTTCAGACTACCGAATTCATCGAAGGTTTGATCTGAAAGGATCATCGCATGGCCGTACAACAGATAAGCCCGAGGGAGAGATTGATGAAACCACAACTCTCAAGGACCTTGACTTGAACTTTGTATTTCGGCTACAGACCAATTGGTATCAAGAACTTATCAAGTTAGTGCTTCAATGCCTCCTGTTTACCATTGGTTTTTTCAGTTTTATACGATGGCTTTGTTCTAATCCGGTTAAGCACCTGTACAGGCAAATTGATCGTGACTGTGAGTTCTTGGAGGCAGAGAGAATAATGGATTACAGTCTCTTAGTAGGTCTTCATTTCCGTGATGATAGTACTCGAGACAAAATGGGTTTGTCACCTTTTCTATTGCGCACAGGTAACTATCAATATCATGATAAGTGCTTGGTAATTAGTTTGTGGCATTCTGAGTCGCTTCCATTAAACTCTTGCTTCTCAGGAAAGAGTGATTCATTTCAAAATGAGAAGTTCATGCGTGGCTGTCGTTTCCTTGAAGCAGAGCTGCAAGACATGGATCGAGTTCTAGCTGGCAGGTAAAATTTTCATCCCACAGATTATGCTCTCCTTTTAGGATTGTTCTATAAATTTCAGCATGTGATGTTTGATTTCTGGTTAGGATTAGATTAATTACTTTTTATTTAGAATTTGAATGTGGTAGTTAAATAGTTCAAAGAGCCTTTTGGATGGGGGTGTCTGTAGTTTAGGCAATTTATTAGAAGACAGTTGTTAGTGGGGTATAGCTTCTATTCTACTTTTCTTGCAATGCCGTTCTTAACATTATTTGGCAATCTATATCATTTAATGACAAAATTGACATGCTGGTTTTGTTTCCTCTCTTAGTAAATTGAATTCGTGGGTTCAAGAAATCGAATTCCATCTCACTTGGGCTTTAGATATATATAGATGTATACCTTCTTATAACAAAATTTGAATTTCTTGTCCAAATTCTGAGTTTGTTTATTGTATTTGTTCATCATCAGGAAACCATTGATCAGGCTAGGTGCCAACATGCCTGCACGAGCCGAGCGCGTGGCTCGGAGGAGCGACTTTGATAAGTATTCAAGTGGAGGAGTTAGCAATTTGAGACCCTCACGCAGTGGTGAAGTATATGAAGTAGTTATCTACTTTGGGATCATTGACATTTTACAAGATTATGATATCAGCAAGAAGCTCGAACATGCATACAAATCCTTGCAGGTTGATCCAACCTCGATCTCAGCCGTGGATCCAAAACTGTATTCTAAAAGATTCCGGGATTTTGTTGGGCGAATATTTATAGAGGACAGGTGATGCCAGTTATTGAGTCTTGTTATGCAACTTGAACCCTACGGTGAGAGACGGGCATTTCCATCATGATGCCCAATGCGCCACACCCTGAGTCGAGGCTGCAGAAATATATAATAAGCACGGCCAGGCCAACCAAGGATGGGTCCAGCTGAGCCAATGGAATGACGGATTGCACGTGCACGGGGCTAAATTTTGCAGGATCAGCCATGGTTGGTAACTTGTAAGTTTGTTTTGTACATTCAAATGTGGGAGAGAGAAATATTTTGAGTTTTTTTTCTTGGGTTATTTTTTGTTAGTGAATGTAAAATTTGGGAAATAGGAAAAAGGGAAATTGAGCGTTTCCCCAAGAAAAGATTCAAAATATGGGAGATGGGATTTGAATAATGTCATTGTAGTGTACAGCATATACAGGAAAAAAGAATTGGATAGAATATTAAATTATTGAAGAAATATTTGTTGGGATTTCAAAGCTTCTCTCTTTGATACGAAATAAAAGTCCTTAACACCCAACCCCACCTATTTCTCAGTGTTCTTTAATGTGTTGTGTGTGTGTGTGAGAGAGAGAGAGGGCATTTGCTTTTTCTTTTGATTGCTGCAGTGAAAGAGAGAGAGAGAGAGAGGGCCTTTGGCCTTCGGGACAGGAAAGAGATATAATAATACATAAAAAGAAGAGAAAGCTAAGAGGAGAAAAGTGTTTCTTGCACTTTTGTTTACTCATTTCCTCTTTTTTTAGTGCCTGATTACATATTCTAATCCCAATATTTGTTTATAAACAAGAAAATCTAAATTTCAATCCCTCCACCAAGAAATTGCCACAGCATTTTGACTCCTAATCTGGTCCCCCCCCTCCTCCCAAATAAGAAAAGTAAAATAAGTAAATAAATAAATATGAAGGAACAAACTAACATGACACCTCAAAAGTCCAAAGAAGTAAAGTGCATTTAAATTGCTACAATTGAATATGCAATAATCTAGTAAATGTTACTAAGGGACTATGTCCTACTCGATTGAGTGGTATTTTTCTTACTCCTACACTATTTTCATTTTCAATTCAGTATCCACTTTTGAAAATGGTTTTATTTTTGAGTAAGTGTTATGTTTCATAAGTCTATGCAGAAATGATGACAAACTATCAAATTTATCTTAACTAATTTCTTCAATACAAGTATAACTTTACATGTTCTTCATATTCACCACAATAAATTTCTCCAATTTCTTGATATGCGTAGTTTTTATGGATACAAAATAGGATTGTCCATGGTTCTTGAACCGTCAATTTTGGTTCATAATTGGTGGTTTCGATTCTAAAAAAACTGGAACCAGCCCATGAAGATATTTGGCGGTTCCAGTTTTAAACCTAAAACCGACGGTTTTTATTGGTTTTCTAATGTTTTTTTCGTTTTTTCGGTGTTTCTTGGTTTTTGGTTAAAACCGCTGGTTTATAGTTAAAAAATGTTGGAATTGGAACCAGACCAATAAAATTGATATGTTGGTTCCGGTTCAGCCCGTCTAGCCCAGTTTCAGTTCGAAAATTGGAACTGGCAGTCCGGTTCTAGGCCGAACCGATGGTACGGTGAAAACCAGGTACCCCTACTACAAACACTTAGGGAGAAACTTATTTGGAAACAGATGGAGTATTAGACACAATGTTCACAATCAATACCAATGGTACTCACAATCCATTCCTAAATTTCACTTTGTAATTTCTTTTTAAGAGTTTGGGGATAAATGTGGGAACTTCAGGACTGCCGAACAATGAACGGCTATCGAGAATGTGCAATGAGCTAAGATGCAGAGAAAGAGAGTATAAAAGAAATAATATTTCCAGAATCAGTTCCTTGTACCGTGCACACGCGTCTATCCTAACCGCTTAGCTAACTGTGTTTTGTTTTACAACCATTTCTGTTTCTTTTTCTTTCGCACTATTGCTTCTTTTCCTTTCGCGCTTCTTCTTTCTTCGCTTCTTGCTCTTCTTTCCGCTTCACTGCTTGCCATGCATCAAAATTGTAGCCAGTGACTTGCGTTGCTGAAATTTACATTCATGGTCGTCGGGAAGCATGGCATGATTCACCCCTTCTTTCTTGCTTCTTGGTAATGTGGCAGGCATTTTGGTCAATTTGATAGAATGATATATAGGAATGCATATGTGCAATGTTAGCTAGGGTTTTATTATAAGTGGGTCAAAGTTATTGGGAGTGGGGGCCATAGGGTTTGTCATCTCTTGTGCTAAAACAAGAGTGTGTCTCCTCTCTTTGACCTTGTTCTCTTTTTCATAGGATCTTCCCTTATCTAATATCTCAGATCCCTTCTTCTTCATCGGTTTCTCTCTCCCCATTTATTTTTTGTTTTTCTCTTCCTGACCCAACTCATAATAAGCAACTTGTTTTTTGCAATAATTGTTGAATTGTTAATGTGTATGATAGATTGCATATTTACATGGCATGGGGTTGTAAAACGAGATTGTACAACATTATGAATTTAAATATAATATTTACATATATATATACTAAAAATAGATAAATTTTATAACAGTTTTTTTTTTTTAAGTAGTGGAATGGTATCTAGCGTACTCTTTCTTTTCTTGACAAATTTTTTAATGTCGATGCAGATTTATGAATAGTCAGGTACAGATTCTGTAAAATACATAAAAATGTTCTATTGATTCACAAAATCTTCCTATTTTTGTAAAGTATACATGGAATATACGATTATCTATGTCCAATAGAATAGGCTTTAAAATCCAGACACACAGGTTAAGAAACAAATAATTTATAGAGTAGTGATAAATGTACATAAATTGTACATATATAATGATTTTTTTTAGGAAATTTTACCAAACACTTACCTCAAGAAATTTTCCTCAAGAAATTTTTACCAGATGGCACAATATAAAGTCGCATGGCTGAGATAATGAAAGGAAATAGTGGATATTAAAAAACATATACACAACATAGTAAATTAGATCAAAATTTACTTCTCATCCTCAAGCACCAACTTCAATAGCTCCATATTGTTTTCATCAACAACTCTAGAACAACCTTTCACAACACCAATTACATATGTATTGAGAAAAGCATAAATTATTTGAAATGTCTTAAAACGTAATAACATAAAAGTCAACTATTTTAATAAAAAAAACACACCAAACAATGGGTAATAGTCCATTTATTCAATGGAAGAAACATCATCAAATTTCACCAGATTTAGCATGCTAACATAAAATCCAGGCTCCTCAAGTTTAGTAATTAGAGTTTATTCATAGATTTGGATTCGAAATTCATGGCTAGTGGTTCGGTATTTCCGTGGACTATATTTCACCAAGAAATTTTGTATCAAATATATCTCACACTCCTTGATCACACGCCCTTTTGTTTGTGTAATCTCTTATATTATTAGATGAGCATATCTCACTTTTATTGCTTATGTACTTGTAAGGGTAGTTATGAAAGGAGCCATGGTAGTAGTAGCTCTTGAAGATCAATCTACACTTCGAAGAAAAAGAAAGTACAACAACAACAATTGAAAAAAATAAAGCACTAATCAAACATGCAGAAATTTGGAAAGAAAGAAAGTATACAACCTCAAGTTGGTGAAATATAATCCATCACATTGCACTGCCTCTAATTATAGAAGAGATTACATTAACAAAATTCGAAATTTATGATTGTGGCGCCAAAGTTTTACACAATGGGTATTTAAAGTAGTAATTATTTATTTAATTACTATCAGCAACTATGGCGCTTTGATAAATCAAATTCTTTTTCTACTGCTAACTTTACCTTGCAGGTTAACAAAATCTTGGCGAACGAGGACTCTC
>JAYDZE010551249.1:0-13505 GCA_034509125.1 Monilaria moniliformis | reverse complement strand
AATTAATGATACACATTTCCTTGCAATCTGAACCATTGATTTCGAAATCCTAGGGCCTAAATTGGTTCTTAGTTATGTATTAAGGATTGGTTCTCATTTTAACACACTTCTATATATATATATATGTGCTAGATTGGACAAAAGTCATTGTTTCTAATATCTATTTAATTTGCACGAAATTTGAATGCTTCGTGAAACATGTAGGGTTCTTCCTTTAAGTTTTTTTTTTATTCTTTTATAAAAAATAATTCCTTGAGTTTTAAAGGAAACAAAATAAGTTATCATATGTATATTTTACAGTCAGAGCAATTGAGTAGTAAATCAATACATTAAGTACGAAAATATACAAATTCAACTTTATTTCCAATTAATAGAAAATTATGGGAACTATCGTCCCAATTTTTATTTCTTTAAGAACAACCTTCAAACGATCTTCAAAATTTTGAGAGAAAGACACGTCCCATTAATCTTCTCAGGCTGACATATTTATTATAAAATAAATCCAAATGGTTATCATCTTCTTTTTAAAGCAATCGCTATATTTTTTTTCAAAAAATATCAATGAAACGCATCATTTGGATTTAACAGGTTCCCAGTGCGACTTATTTATCGATCTTTTAAGACAACTTGGGAGCTTCAATAACATCAATTAAGGGGTCCACAATATGGTTCCCAGAATAAACAACTTCTTTAGATGAATTTGCTGTAATAACCTGCAGCATGGTTACTGTAAATTTTCGCCTCCATTTCTTAGACTCTTCAATAATTATGATTTCATATGTTTCATGTCTTCTGTTTATGATTGTAGAATCTGGGAATATATGAAATCTCGGGATGATCAGGATGCATATAATTAAGTCCATAGACCGTTGGAGATTTGATTAGTTGGAGAAGATAATAGTAATGATAATAATTATAATCAAGAAATTTAAATACATGTGGATGTGGCAACATTTTTTTTTGATCAAATCATCTAGTTTGGCATTCAAGAAGAGATGTTTCTTATCTTCTCTATAGCAGAGAGGTCTAGGGAACCTCACAGTTCGTCCACCCCTAATTCAAAAACAAATAATCCTAAAACTGACTAAATCTTTGCAATCAAAAACATATTTCACATATTATGATATTTTTTATTAGTATTTCGTTGTCCAAAATTTCAAGGCTTAATTAACTTAAGTATTAAGTAACATATATCCCACTGTCACGTTTTGTATAAACATATATTAATTAATGGATGCTCATATCGGCATTTATCCATCTAATAACAAAACTATGTGCCGGCCCCATACTCATAAACTTGGTTGATGATTTGCTGCAAATTGCAAGTTGAGTTGGATCGTGCAATCAACCAGCCAATTGACAGCTACTTTGCTTGTCCGAATGAATTGATCGTGCTTGCCCTTTACCTTTCCTATTTCATATTTTGGGTTATCTTGTTTTTAGTATCAAAAAACAAAAAGGGAATTTTATTATATAAAGTATTTATTCATTTACTAGTGATAAATATACATAAATTATACATACGTAATGGACTTTTTTTAGATATTTTATATTTAAATCAGTTTATATATATATTAAATAATTTAATATAAATTAATATATTACATATTTACCCTTCTATAATAATTTAAGAAAAAATTAACTTTTCCAAATTAGATATCTGCAGATTTAGGAACATATTAATTTTTCCATTGGATATCTACATATTTATTTTCAAATCCATTTTGAGACTTTGTTTGAAGGATCTATCAAACCAAATTTTCAATCATATCTTTAAAAATAAAATAGGGGCAATTTAGTAAAAAAATATTTAATTAGTAAAATCAATTTAAATAAAATCAATTCAGTTCAATTTAAAATTTAAAGATATTATATATGTACAATTATATTCATTTATCTTTTTCCTTATGCATTTATCTATTTATTCTGCGTCTTTCCTTTTAAATTTGGATGTATCTTTGGGCGCTTGTGTTTGGATAGAGAGTTAGGAGAAATATACGAAAAATAAGTGTGGAAATTTGTGACTTATTATTTTATTTATTAGTACGTCATTTTCCAACTTCTAAATATTACATTATTATATTTGATCTTTCAAAAACCTTTTAAAAAGTTGGAATCTAACCACTTTTGTGGTATCTTTTGTCCATCATGGCTTGTTGGATTCCACCGCATGCGCTAAGTCAGCAAATTAATTTATCATTAAATTATTCGAAGTTTAATTAACAAAATTTGAACTTTTACTTTCAACATCTTATGACAAATTCAACGAACTAATTTTTGACAAAGTTCTATTTTATAATATTCCCATCTCATTAGAAAGATTAAAAATTGGATCTTCAACTGGCCTAAGTCGTAAATTAATTCCAAATGAACAAGACATATGCAATTTTTTATTTTTCTCCGTTAATTGTATGCTGGCTCTGCGACAAGGCACAACCCAAATCAATGAATAATCTCGTCAATATTATCAATAATATGCATGCAAGAGTGTAATATTCTGGATTTCCGTTTTACATTTTGTCCTTTACAAATTATTTTTAGAAGAATTAATTTGGTATATATAGTATCCGGAAATATGCATATTTTTATTTAACTATTTTTTATATTTAACATTAAGTATAAAAAATACGGATATATTCTGACTATATGATGGAATCTAATGTATAATACGATTTCATAAATTATGTGCCACATTATCAATAGAGTCTATGTGATATCACCAATCTTTTTTTATTATTATTATCTCATATTTGCATTTTTTTACAATAAAAATCATAATAATATCAATAATAATCATTTTCATATTAATAGGGATGTCAAAAATCCTATAATAGATGGGCCGATTCGAATAACCCAATGAAAGAGGTGGGTTAGAGCTGAAAATTTCCAGCCCAAAATTTTATAATAAAAAAAAATCAATTGACTTGAACCAAAAATAGCCCGAGATCGATAAGGTTGGCTCGAAAACCAAATGGGATAGCCCGACCAATGAATTTTTTTCTTATTGCTTTATTTTTTTTTATTGTCGGTGCCTAATAAAAAATTTAATGACATAAACTTGAAGAAAGATAATTATATATATTGAATATGTGTCAAATCATTATTTTATATGGCGGAATTTATTAGTTATTTTGTAAATTAATGTTGAAATGATACTTATTTTTTATCTAATAAGAAATTAAATGCTTCAATTTTGAGAAAACACGATATAATGTTCGTTACAAGATAATAATTATCATGAAAGTTTGAATTGTTAAATTTTTTCGTAAACATCCTTACTCAATGGGCTAGCTCGAAACCGAGTGGACTACGGCTGAAATATTTTAATTCGAAATAATTAAAAAATTGATTGACCCGAACCGAAAAATAATCTAAAACTGAATGGACTAACCTAAAACTGAGTGCATTGGCCCAATTGACATCTCTACATATCAATAGCAAGTCACAATTAAATTTACCAATTTCTAGTTAGGAAAGTTAGATATGTTGCCTTAAAAAATTAATATTACATAATGAATATAAATTATATAAGATATTTATTTTACTATTTTGTTTGATAGAGATAATATAGTTTCTTATCATAAAATTTCTTTTATACATCTTTGATAGTTAATATATTCAAGTCAACTTATTTTATTTATTTTTTTAGTTCACTAACCATTTTTTAGTTAATGCAAATAATATTTCTCATTAATAAATAATTAAATAGGTAAATATAATTTATTGCCCCAACGTAAGAATAATTGCAAAAAAAATACTGAATGTTTTCGAAAAATAACGTTTGTGCCCTTAAAAAACTCCAATGCTCGAACGATGATGTGGTACTCTAGAATTCGCACATATCATTTCTCACGTGTCCACAACATATGAATTGATTATATATATATATATATATATGTATATATACTCCTATATAGGGTTAGGTTATTGTAAAAACTTGAATTTCTGTAAAAACTACAAATCTTGCACTTAACCTATAGAGTAACTGCACTTAACGTATAAACTACACTTTCATGGTCATGTAAATTGTTGTAAATTGCGCTCCATGTAAGATTCGAACCCAGGGCCACGAAAATGCATTTACTTTATAGGTCAAGTGCAATTGTTTTATGCATTAGATGCAAGTGATTTGTAGCTTTTAGGTTAAAAGAGGTTTTTATTTGGTCATAATCACATATAAAAATATATTTCTTTTATCGCAACCAAAAACAATTATTTAATTTACAAAATGGTTGATAATTAATATTATTTGAACAATATCGCTAATTTAATCTTATCATATTAAATTAATTAAAGAAATAATTTATATAAAAGACTGTTTTGTATGATATGGTGAAGAGAATAATATATCAAGATTATGAATCACAAGCTTTTCCGTCGAATTTTGACGGGTTACATGCTAGTCTCATTAAAATAGACAAAGATAAGTTCCAAAACATTGTAAATTTTTTGAATTTACGTAATACATTTTTGTATTTAGTATTCTTCATTTTCGATTAATAGTATGGATTTTTTGTGTAGAGATCAGTGTCAGAAAATTGTATAATTTTTGAATTTTTTTTACTTTATTCGTATTTGTATTCAATATTATGCATATATTGTTTTAATTGTATATATTTTTTGTGTTTAATTGTATATTTTTTGTGTTTAGCAATAAACATAAATATACCTTATATCTTTCTTATCAACAAAAATTCATTGAAAACTAAAAAAAAGGTGAAAATCTCAACTATTGAGGGCTTCCCACTATAAGGGGTAGCAAAAAATTTGGCTACCCCAAAAATGGATATTATTATAGTGGGAGAGGGAAATTAGGTAGCGAAAATAACAAGGGGCAGCAAATTCGCAACCCCAAAAAATTGCAGCGATGTGGGCTCCATATATGCCTCCCACGCCCGACGCGTCGTTGCTGTCATGGGGCTCCTAGCGCACATAGCGTGAGCGCATACACTGCACGCGCCCGTTGTGTGGCTGGGCGTGTTATGCGCCACACATTTCAATTTTTTTACTTTATTTTTTGTTTTTTTCTTTTACATTTCCTTTCCTTTTTTCTTTCTCCTTTCTTTTCTTTTTTTCCGACTTCTTTGGTTTTCTGTGTTTTTTGGTTGTTTTTTGGTTGTTGTTTTTTTCCTTCTTATTTCTTTCCTTGTTTTCTATTTTAATTCTAATTACATTATTAATTTTAAAAATAATTTATCCATCAATTTATTTTATTTTATTTTATTGAAACAAATTACAAATACAAAAAAAATATAAATAAATTATATATATATATATATATATTGAAAAAGTGGAGCTATGATAGGTGGAGGGAGTTCATAAAACAGTATATTGTGAGGGTAGCACTATAGTAAAGAAAATTGGAGGCAGTAAAATTTTGAATAGTTGTCGATGTAGTATAGATGTGGAATGGATTTGAGATACCACTGGAGTGAAAGCCCGGGATAAACAACTATACAATACCTTCTCTTTAGATGAATCATGTGATGTCTTGTACTATTACTATTAGCTAGCTTTTCGAAGATAGAAATTATTTATACTAAACCTAATTGATCTTTGTTCTAGGTATCTGTATGGAATATTCTACCAATATTATTGAATAATGAGTTGTTGACTGAATTTGGAGAATAAATTATTCCTTGCCTATTTTTTTTTATTCAAGCAATTTAATCTCTTTGATCTGAAACGATATTTCATTTCAATTTTGCAACGATGAAAAAAATTGTCGCAACTAGGTAAATCTCACTCAACGTACGACTAAGTGCTTCACCTATTATAAAATCACATAATGTAGCTGTATATTGAACTGTCATTTCATAAATATAGTACGTATTAATTTAATATAAAAACGGATGAATTATCATTCATAATAGAACATCTGGTGTGATATGCATTCCTTTTCATTCCATTCTTTTTTCTTATTTCTTTAACGGAGGTTTACTTTTGAAAATTAGCTTAAATAGATTAAAAAAATAGTATATGATAATTCTCTGTTTACTTTGAAGGATTGAAGTTTTGAGATATCATATTATTTGAGTTAATTTTGCTTGATTCACATCTCATTAAAATAATGGAATGAGAAAAATCCTAATGATAAGAATAAGAATACTCAATCCTCTATTTTATCATTTATGAAAAATAATTGTCTCTGATGGTATCGGTTCAACTCAAAAAATAATTTTATATATGTATGATCAATGAGACAATTTTATAGGGAAGGGAGATTTGCATCTACATATAGATTTGTTAAAAATGAGTTAATGTCAGTTGTATATAAGTTTAATTTTTGTATGTGCCCTTGCGTATGACAGATATATATCCAAAATTGAAATTTATTAGACCAATGCTCAGTTGCCATGTTTATTTGAGCTTATGATGCAACATAGTTGAAACTCTCCAGATCAATACGGGGGAGGTTTAGGTGCTAGTATTATTTATCATGCATCGTCAGCTTGGGAAGATGATCTATTCCCTATTTGTAGGGTTTTTTTTCTTGAAAATTTTATCATTATTAATTAAAATTTACTATCTCAATTAGAATTTATTAATCTAAGTTTATAATTATTTTTTACTTTTAATTTAAATTTTTTGTCAATAGTTGAATATTACAAGTGATTGTTCCATATATAACGATATATGGTATATAATTTTATAAGCTTACAACTTTTTATTAAAATAATAAATTTAATAACGGGAAATACAATAGGTCATATAAAATCGTGGGACATAATATCCAAACCACTTATCAACTTAAATATATATCATCACATTTTCAATAATTAATAAAAATGTAGTTTGTTGTGTTGTTATATCGCCACTAAACCCTCCTCGAACTCAATGTTACACATAGAAAAGAACCCAACAATTAATTTGTTGTATTGTCAATAATGGATAGTTGTAATAATATCTCACATCCATTCAGAAACCAATGTTGAATATGGATATATGAGTGGGTGTAACTAACTTTTTTTCCTTCATAATTCAAGTTGGAATCTCAAGTGATTGCTAGTTCTTTTCTTTTTTTTTTAAAAAAAAAAAAAAAAAAAAAACAATGTTGAATATGGATTTATGAGTGGGTGTACTTAACCTTTTTTTTTCCCTCGATAATGCGAGTCGGAATCTTAAGTGATTGCTAGTTCTATTTGTGCTAGTTATCATGCGATCGTGTTGTTATTAAACCATTTCGTGGGTTAGGGTAATTTTCAATCACTAATAAGATTATGAATATAAAATATGCTAGTATTATTTATACCACACGCTACATAAAGCACAACCGCACAATCATTAGGAGAGCTACGGCACTTATCTAATTTTTTGTAGATTGATTAAGTTTAATTTTACTAATATTTTATCTTAAAAATGTCCATCATTAAGTTGAATATATTATGCACTCAATGCAAAGACATCCCGTGCAAGCAAATTATGATGTTTCAGTAAATTCAATAAATGTCATAGGATAAACTCAACAATAAATAAATAAATATATGTGATTGAGACTTGAGAGTCACTCTCATCAACACTAATCATACGAGATATATCTTTATCACTATTTCAAAAAAAATTCGTAGTCATGCTTAATGTTTTTCGACAATCTGAAATGGTATAAAAATATTACTATTATATAATTTTGGCATCGTGATATTTTTTTTGAAAAAGCTAAATTTTGTTTTGGACAAGAACTAGTTATTTCTTCAAGACAACAATTATTAGTTCAATGAGGATATGTTGTTAAAAATCCCTACAACTCCACCTATTTCGATATTCGAAAATTCCATTAAAAATGGCGGTATATTAATTTAAATTGTAAGTAATAAATAAATAAGCAAACATGTGCAATGGGGGTAGGATGAAAAAGACAGCGCATGTGAAGATTCGGAGCATAAATCAGCATCTTCCCTCACTTATTGCCATACTGCACCACTGAGTCCACACGTGCCACCTCACATGTGGGACCCCGCCAACGGTCTTTCATCTCACTATAACATAGGTATATTTGAAACAGCAAAAACTTATATTAAATATTTCTCTCCAAGCATATATCTATTCTCCAGTCTCGACTAATCCGGATTCCGGACCAACCCCTAAAATCTATTTGAACAGAAACTTAAAAAAAAAAAAAAAACAATTTGATTTTTCTCTCTCTAAACAAATCTGTGAGATATAAAATTACGCGGTTTCCTCAAATTGCCCTTCCCTTTCTCTCTCTTCTGTTTTTCTCGCTCCTATTACTGAGTTCTAACTTTCTCATCCAATCCTCGGCGATCTAGGGGAGAGAGAGGGAGAGAGATAAAGTTTATGTGCGTGCATATATACCTATATGCACGTATATGTATATATATGCTTTCTATTACACCTGAAATTTAGGGCGTGGCTGTCGCCCTATCACATTGTACTCGCTGCTTGAATTGAGATACCAAAAAGAGAATCCAAGTTAGATTTATGGATTTCGACATTCTAACGGAAATGCGGTCGTTTGATTCTTTTTTGTTCTCCGCCAGCAGAGCTTTATGTAGCCCTATTGCACTTTTTATTCAGATCCAGGTATGTTATTGTTGGTTTTTTTTCTTCAAAGTTTTATTCGAAAATTTTAAGGAAACAACGGTGACTGATTTTTTTGAAGTATCGGAATGTGGACTATCTATCCTTTATGTACCCTGCCAGTGATTCTGGATCGAGAAAGATGTGTTCATTGATTGGTTTGAGCTAGTGTTTTACTAATTTTCTTGCGTAAGTATGTAGTAGCAGTTGTACTGCTCTAAACGGGTTCAAATTAGCTGCTGCACAATGTGCCTAATGAAAATTTTCTTTTGATTTTGAGATTTGAGACGTCAAAGATTGTGTTAGTTTTAGTCTTATAAGTCCCTGTTAGATGAATGGTTACGATATCCAGGAATTAAGCCGAATACTTCTAGAGGTAGATAGATGTTGGATGCTTGACTATATGAATTCGGAAGCATCCTTTTGCTTTTGTGAAAGTAGGTTTGAGTTTGTAATAATTACCAGAGCTGCCTAGCCCGTTCCGATGGGTAGAGTTCTCGCGGAGGTGATATGGTAATAAGGGTAATAAAAAGGTCAAGACTAGCTTCTGATTATGTGAGACCTATTGTAACTGAAATTTTTTCCTTCTCCCTGGAATTTGGAGCTACAAGGGTGAAGGACCTCACGTTCAAGGGTAGGATATTACTTAGGATCCCATGCTAAAAATATTCATAGGAATCAATATTAATCATGGTTTGCAATTTACATGTTACCTGTCATCTCTGGGTGTGATTTATTCATTATGTGAGTTCTAATATTGCAATGGTTGATTGTTTCTTTGACACTGGGAGACATATATTACCTTGTTAGATAAAGACTTGGTTCGAAAGTGGAATTGATTGATGTGAGTACTTATTACCAAACATACTGCAAAGTCAGTTAGTTCTCCGTTGCATTTTGTCGAAACACTCTATTATTATACCTTAGTTGCTCCAAAAAAGGGGCACAGGAGTACAATATTATCCGACTCAGTAATATGTGTGTCAAATATTGATGTGAATATACTTGTATTAGTTCATTTATTTGCTCTTTCTGCTTTAAATAAAATGACAAAAGTGTAGAACTTCTCTTGATTTCAGTATCATTGTTACTTAAGATTTTTACAGTTTAGCTTTGCATGGGCAACAATGGAATAAATTGAAATTTTATTTTTCCTGCTTGTAGGGATTTTCCATTTGCTTACTCCTTGCCCTTGGCTGGGCTTTGGCTTCTTATGTCAGGTAATGAAATCTAAGGGCTTCAGTCACTATACTGTTTTGACCTCTAATTATTAAGCTCTTTTATAATGCTAACAAAAAATTTCTTGTTGCAGGAATAAAGAGATAAGGAAGATGAAAAAAAGCATGAAAAGTGGAAATCACTTTGCTTTTCTTTGCTATGATATTAATGATCTCGAGCACTCTAATCAGGTCAACTTGCCGAGAGTTTCAGTTGTAATGCCTTTGAAGGGATTTGGGGAACATAATCTGCATAACTGGAGAAGTCAGGTGAACTATCTGTAAAGCTCTTACACATATCCTAGTAGGTGGTTGAAAACAACCCAATTGCATTTGCATATAATGGTATTAATTTGAAATTATGTAGGTACAGTACATATGAACTGCTATATTTTAGGTTACTGTTTTAAATTATAATCTAACATCAGAGTGATAAGCAAGTGAATGAACTAAATTCCTGTATAGTCAAAAACTGCTGTCTGCTGTTCGTGCTACTTCTGTATCTTTTTTTTTTCTTTCTCATTCCTCTTAGGTGCCCCTTCTCTGTTTTCTGTTAGTTATAAGATCAATGCAAGATGGATTTTAAAAATAAATTTTGGATCAGAGTCTTGGACAAGTAGCCTTTAAAGTTTACCCTTATTAGTTCTCTGAATCTTTAGCAACAGGGCTAGAAAGTGTTGCTTTAATTTTTTTTTTTTTTGGTTTATGGTGCTGCAGATTACATCTTTATATGGCGGTCCTGTGGAATTTCTTTTTGTAGTGGAAAGTGTGGAAGACCCTGCTTACCTTGCGGTCTCTCAGCTATTAAAGAGTTATCAGGTCTGTAGTTCCCTTCCCTTATTGACATATAAGATTAACTTTCATCTTCTATTCTTTTCCTAATTATGCTTGTCAAGGCAACTTTCTGAGTGAATGGATGCATTTTCTACCTGCACTGTTTGGAAATGTATCTATCATATTTTCTTGTTTAAGATGACAAGCCGGGGTCTAGAGTTTGTTCAATTTCTTAGAAATTAAGTGTAAATCTCAACGTGACAACATCTCTTAGCTCTATTGTTTCCAACTTACCATAGTGTAGTGATCATTTATGCTTTATAAAGTTGAGGTTACATTTCAAGAATTTTGGTCATTGTTAACTTATGATACTGTTTAGTCTACATGAGTATCAGATTCAGTTCCAAGCAAAAATGGCAATGATGACAGATATCAATATTTTCTTTATATCCACATACTTGGCCTTTAGATTTATTATTTATTTTTCAAAGCTGAATTGACTTTTTGTGATATTATATGTACACAATGTGCGCAAAAGAGCATTCTTTATTATGTAGATGGAGGTATGCTTTTGATGTATGTATGCTTGTCTTCCTAAGATGGATGTATGCTTTTGATTTTTGAATTTTTTATTCTTGTTCTTGTTGAAACTGCTTTTAAGTATTGGACGCATCTCCCGCTACCTGCTAGATATTATCCATCCTAAATATGTTTTTCGGAAATAGATTTGTTTATTCATTGCCTAGCTCCACAGTTTTAATTATATTTCTTACATTAAGATGCACAACCCTGCAGGACCACGTTGATGCTAAAATTGTTGTGGCTGGTCATTCAACAACCTGTAGTCAGAAGATTCATAATCAGTTGGTACAGAATATTTTGGTTGAAAGTGTTATTAGTTATGCTTCTCTTCCTATATATTTTATAAGCTCAAAAAGTAGTCATGCTAGAGAAAAAATTGCTACGATATAATATGAGTGGCTAGGCTGGGCATGCATACCATAAATTATGGCCACTTATATTAGCAAGAGGGTATTTGAGTAAACTTGGTTAAAAGATCTCCACAGTACCTCATAGCATTATGCTTTTGGGATTATGAAAGACTGAATATTATTTCAGATAGAAGCTCTTGATTATTTGGATACTAATATCATGCCCTACTAAAGGCATGTAATGTCATTATTTCTTTCACATGTTTTTCTGTAAAAGAAGTTGAATTTGTTCAGTGATTTTATGAACCCATAGCATCGAGCTCTTAGCTTAGACTCTGAAAACATCACTATAAGATTTTCACTGAACATCTCTTTTCCAACATTGCATTTTGAAACTTAAAATTAGTCTGTTTTTACAGGGATACAAACTTCTTATGATCATTTTGATAAATAATCATCTGCATTAAATGTAAATCTTCCAGGTCACTAGTTAACATTCTATAGTTTTCAACTCCCTTTTTGACAGACTTTCAGCAACTTCTGAAAAAAGAAGAAAGAAAGAGAAAAAACTGGATGATGGTTTTCTTATACTCATTTTTTAGATATTGCTAGGGTCAGCATTTTATCAGTAATGTCATTTATTGTATACTGTGTACATTTTACAGGTTGGAGTAGAGAATATGCATAAAGATAGCAAGTATGTGCTATTTCTAGATGATGATGTCAGGCTGCATCCTGGCTCAATTGGAGCCCTCACTGCTGAAATGATAAAGAACCCAGATGTATAGTTATAGATGAACTTTACTCTATTTGCTTACTTTGTTGGTTTTGTATCTCCTTCTGACTGATGCTGCTAGTCCTTATTGTTCTTATCGTTTATTTGCTTAAATAACTTCTTCTTTTTTGTCTGGAAAATGTACAGATATTCATTCAAACTGGATATCCTCTTGATTTACCATCAGGAAGTTTAGGAAGTTACTGCATATATGAATATCACATGGTATGTTAGCAATCCTTAGTGACTGTTTACTGTTGGCAATTTTTATTCATATGGAAATTGTGCAATTATGCTTTGTGCCAATGTAGTTTGGTCATGTACAAGACCAGGCATAACCTATCAACTTTTGTTGCTATTCGTAATGCTCAAATTTCAAACATAACTGCATAACTTGTGTGCCTTTGTAGTCCTGAATCCAACCAGTAACAGTGGAATACCAAATTGAAATGACCATCAATAAAATCTACAGAATGTGGTTATTTTTATATTTGATAATAGTATAAATTCAAAACAGAAAAGGAAAAACACAAAGATATAAACTTCTGTCTGTGGACATTAAAAACTTGAAGTTTGTGGTGTCTTATACATGCCTGATCATTTAAGTTGGACAAAGTACTCCAGGTCTTTCCTGTATTTTGCTTGATAATATTTTTCACTTTGAAAAATGTGGTAACTGATCATGAATTTGAATTGAGGTGGACATTTCAAGTCAATAGCTTCTTGACATTGTGAAATGAGAAACAACTAAGATACCCACTGTCTAAGAAAAAGATGATCAATTATCTAATCTGCAACTAGAAACAGATTAGTCAAAAAATAAAGGTTAGTAGCATGTCCAATCTTCCATGTCAATGTTTTTTCCTTTATTGGTTTATCTGTTTTTGGTTTATTAATGTTAAGCAAAGATCAAATGTAAGTTGCACTAAGGGTTCAAAACATAAAGATATCAAACTTCTGCTAGTGTCAAATTTATTCAGAAATTGAAGTCTTGAATGCACTAAAAATATTATGTTTCTGATTGAAAAGAAAACGTTAACTAGTATCTTCTTTGTAAATGTAGCCTTGTTCTATGGGGTTTGCCACTGGAGGAAGAACATTCTTTTTGTGGGGAGGATGTATGATGGTGAGCATTTTAAGCCTAATTAAAAAAAAAATCAAATTATTTTGTTTTCAAGAAACTTACCAACTGGAGTTGCAGATGCATGCAGATGATTTCAGAACCAATCGTCATAATGTTGTTTCAGACCTTCAGGATGGTGGCTATTC
>JAYDZE010551238.1:0-13506 GCA_034509125.1 Monilaria moniliformis | reverse complement strand
GACGGCCGTGAGGAGACGTCGGCTCAGATTTTCTCGGCCAAAATCATCACCGCCGCGTAACCGTCGACTACCGCCGCTAATTCCACCACTACCGCCGGACACATCTTACCCCGCGACACACCATCATCGGCGGTCATGCAGAGAGTGCAACCTTGTGGCTCAGTGTGGAGGACGAAGAAGACGAGGGCTAAAGATGGAAAAGAGAGAGTTATCGGTGGAAGCAGATAAGTTATCAGAGGGGGGAGAGCCGATTATTTAGCCAGAGATAACCCAGCTTAATAGTGATTTGCACGCCTTCCAAGACGGGCTTGGTTAACAAACACGGGCCACATCTTTAGTACCAAACACCTCAAAAAATACTGTTGGGCCATGTTAAACCTAACATAACATGGTGTATCCCACTCACCAAACACCCCCTAAATTTAATATTCGAATATGAAATATGACTTTTGAAATTCATATCCGGTCCAGATCTGACCTATAGATTCATTTGATCTAGGAAAATGATAAATGTATATAATTTTACATATATGTTACTTCTAAATTTTAAATTGAACTGAATCGATTTTATTTAAACTGATTTTATTAATAATTATATTATTTTTTTACTAAATTGCCCATATTATATTTTCAAAGATATGGTTGAAAAAATTGGTTTCCTACATCCTCGAAACAGAGCCACAAAATTGATTTGGAGATAAATATATAGATATAAAATGGAAAAATTAATCTTTTTCCGAATTTACAGATATCTAATTTGAAAAAGTTAATTTTTTTCTAAATGATTGCAGAACGGTAAATATGTAATATATTAATTTATTATAAATTAATTAATATTTAAAAACTAATTTAAACGTAAAATATCTAAAAAAATCCAATTATGTATGTATAATTTATGTACATTTATCACTACTCGAATGAAAAAGATAAATGTACATAATTTTTATATACATAATATCCATAGATTTAAATCGAACCAAATCGATTTTATTTAAATTAGTTTTATTATTAATTATATTATTTTCTTACTAAATTATCCTTATGATATTTTCAAATATATTATTGAAATTTTGGTTTGAAAGATCCTCACCAATCCAAAGGTTAATTAACCGAAAATATAAGCATCAGTCAATCAAAAAGCTAAATTAGTTACTAAATAAATTAGTGTTGTAAGAACAAACGAAAAAATAAACTATCTAGGTTAGGTGTTCCATTTAAGAAATAGAATTCAAAATTTTAAAGCAATCACACAAAATGTTTCCATCAATAAATGCCATCCACGTAATTACTTGGATATCAACAACAAAATTTGGTATGCGAACAAAATGCTTAAAACTCAGTTGCTCGCTGACTGTTCAACGAACTCTCACTCACCTTCCACGTGGTGGATGTTGTGGCAGACTTGTTGGGATTACAAACAAGTTCGGAGTGCATGGTTTATCTGAAAACTGTGAATATGCAGTTGTTCACTGTTTCATCCACCAATGACTTTTTGGGGTCCGACGGCAACAACACCCTCAAGTTTCTGATTTTACCAATATACACTGTCATGTTGCCGCCCACTGCAAGAGATGACAACAATTTTCCCAAAATCGACCCTCAATTTTAAGCATATAAAAACGTTTATGTAAATTGAAATAGTGAAAAGGTTTTAGAAAAAAAAAAAAGATGATAATAAATTCACATATGATTTTAAGTTTGATTTGGAGATAAATATGCAGATATCGAAAGGAAAAATTATTTTTTTTCCTAAATCTGCAGAAATCCAATTTGAAAAATTAAATATTTTCCTAAATTATTATAGAAGGGTAAATATGTAATATATTAATTTATTTTAAATAAATTAATATTTGCGAACCAATTTTAAATATAAAATATCCAAAGTCCAATTATTTATATACAATTTATATACATTTATTACAATTCAAAAGAAAAGAAATATGAAAAGTTATCATGACTTGGGGTGGAGACGGTCTCCAATTTATGCCACTGTTGTGGACCCACTTTTGACACATGAGCAATTACTATACAATACTAGATCTGTTGCAAGAAAAAGACTCTTTTAAAATATTGTTCATTTTACTATTTTAGTATATCGCCAAAATATTTTTAATTCCATTTGTGGTAATTATCTTACCAATATTCTTTATATTTTCTCCCAATTTTATGAACTTATTTACAGAAAAATCAAACATCGTCCACACATTTTATCTAATATTTATAAAAATCTGTTATGAAAAAATGGACAATGTTTTAAGAGACGAATGTAGTATATGTAAGAGTTTTTTTTCTTTCTTTTTTTCAAAAAAAAGTGGTTTCTCATTTTTCTTCTTGGGAGATTCGAACTCCTAATATATTAGTTTGAGGTTGGAGTATTTTACTAATTGAATTGCACTTCATTTCAAATTGAAGTCATAATATTTTTAAAAGTTATATAAAATAAATTTAATATTATCTTTTATGAGTAAATTTATGTTATGCAAAAATTTTAGTTGTATAAATCTACAAGTTTAGTATAAAATAGTGCATATAAGATGTTTTTGTTGTATAGAGACGATCTATTGATATTGGAGAGGGAGAGGAGATTTTTTTTATTAACACATTCGAAACATTTGTGTATTCTAGAAACTTGCTCACATATCGATTCGTATATTGCACATAATATTAAATTACACCACACACACACAAATATATATGCAATTGTTTACTATTTTGTATTACACGTTTTTTTATATTATTTTATAATTATTACATTAAAAATTAACAACTATTATACAATTTAATTATTATGAACTAATTGAAAATTAAATTATTTTAGTAAACCTATTTTTTTGTTTGAATTACAATACATGTTATAGTTATAATAATAGTAATTAATATTTGTTAGAAACAATAATAACATATATATAGATTGCAAAGAATTTCATAAAATTTTCAAAATATTGACAAAATTATATATATAAGAATATATTTTACTGAATAAAATGCATAACTAAATATGTTCTAAACTACACAATCATCTTATGTTCATTCGTTTTAAATTAGACTTGAACTTTTTTACAAAATTAAATATTAATAAATAAATGTTTCAACTAAAATCACAAATGTGTTCAATTATTATACAAATAATTTAATAAAAAAAAGAATGAATTTTTTTCTTTGATAGCACGTTAACTAAGATATACACAAAATAATACCAACTAATTACCAGTTGTGTAATTTCTTATAATTTTAATGAAATTCGTATTTTTTTTATTCGCATATCAATTAAATTATGATATATAATAAATATATACAGTTGTAAATTATATGAAATAATTTTTTAAAAAAATAAGATATGAGATCCATAAGTAGTGATAAATGAAGGGAAATTTAAGCGTTTTTTGTTGTGGGTGTTAAGTGATGAATATGGGTGGAAATTCGGGTACTCGCGGATATCTGATCCAAAAAATTGGGTATTCGATCCCAAAATTTGGAAAAAAACTACACCGGAACCCGACCCAATCCGAATACCCAAATCGGGTATCCGTATCTGATCAATCAGGTATCCGATAACCCGATTTTCAATTTTTTGTTTTTGTTTTTATTTTCTTCTGTTATCCTACTGTTTCCACTGTTAATAGATGAATCTATGTACTGGAATGGAGCTTTCTCTGTGTAGCTATCTGCTTCTAGTTCTATTGGTGAGACGTGAGAGAGTTTTGCCTTCGCAATATGCAGACATGCCAAGCCCTTCGATTAGTTCAAAATTCATGAATCATGATTGCAACTTAATTATCAATTATCAATATGCAGACATGACAAAATCCAATAAAAATAAAACAATAACAGTAAAGTACCAATTATAAAAATTTAAGGTATCAATTATCAGACATTCAAAACAAAACAATCACACCTATTCAAGTTCTTCAAACATGTTAAAAAAGACACTAAAGCTGTTTATCTCACACAATTCCTGAATTCCTGAATTCCTCACACAATCATTACAGCAGCAGCTGCTGCTCAATCAATTTCTCAATCCTCACACAATCCGTTCGGAGTTCAAAACCCAAAAAAGGGTTAAAGTAAAAGAAATGTTTGAAAAAAACCATAACTTACTTAGGGGGCAATTTTAGACGCCGGAGTTCAGAATGGCGGCGGCGTCGCGCGGCAAGGCGGGGCGTGAAATCGTGCGGATTGGGCCGGTGGCGGTCATGATGGAGTTCGAGAGCGGGCCCGTGGCGGTGACTCGAAGCCGGAGGATTTATGCTAGTGGTGGGTTTCAGAGTGTGGCGTGGGTGATAGAGTGGGTGAGGCTTCGTCCGGGTGGAAACTTGGGATCGGTATCAGTGTGTGCCTATGTGCCTTGGCTAGCCTTTAATTCAATTTGGGTAATACGTTGGGTATCCCAAATTAAATTATAGTTTAATTCAATTTGGGTAATACGTTGGGTATCCCAAAATCCGATTTGGTAACCCGATATCCACAAATACAGATTTCAAACACCCGAACCTGATTCCAAACCTATTATTGCAGGTAACGGGTATTCGATAGCGGACGGATATCCGTTTTTCCAAACCTATTTTTGATATGTTTGTGTTTTCGAAATTTTTGGGATTTTATTTCCAAAATAATAAATTCGGAAGTAAGTAACTAATTAATGAGCACAAAGATATGTATCAGTATACTACATAAATAAATCAGTACACCTTTGTATATAGTATCAGCATACGGACCAAGACGACGATTGAAAGGATGATTTGTAGTGTTTTGAGTGAAGATGATAATTGATATTCAAAATAAATTATGGAATAAAATCATGTGATTTGTTTAGATTGGTCAATCCCATGATTTTAGGGTTTTTCCTTAAATCATGGGATTTTGTTTACAATTATACCCTTTTGCTGATAATTCCGTAACTGTATGTTGATATGCACGTGTAGTAAATCTGAGTCATTAATTTATTAATCTAGTGGTTCATATATAGTCTTAGTTAAGCATCTAATGGTAAGTTTTACCCTATCACTTTCCTATATATATAGCGCTTCTCTCTCTATATATATATAGAAGCGCTATGGTGATTAATCGTGTCACATAACTATATGAGTAATAAATAATTAATCGTGTCACTTAACTATCCGTCTAGAATGTATATATCTATACCCATTTCAATTTTGATTAATTAGCCGAATCTACTAATCACACATCATTTCACAAGAAAAATAAATATTCATGCAAGTGATTTGTTGTCAGTTAAATTATATATCCTGCAAAGTTTTGTGAATATAACATAATTGTTGGAGATTGTTATAAAACGAATGCTTAGTCTATTTCGAGTTAATTGAATTTTTGAATTTGATTAAATGTGTTTAATTGTTCACGTAGCATGACCTTACATAACAAATACCATATATACTCGTATATAATAAAATCATACAATTAAAAGTGCATATAGATGAAATTAAAATGCAACAGAAACTAGGATAACACAAGTGTAGTGTAATCAAATTAACATGTTAAATTTAATAAGTTGACATTTAACTTAGTAAGTGGGAGAAGAAATCAAGAACAAGTCAGTTACTCTATATCAAATTAAAAAAATTCTGAAAAGTGCAGTTAGTGTGTCAACTATGAAAAAATTGAATTTGGAAATATACAATTATGCCCTTTAAAGGTTCATGGTCGAAAGTGGGAGAAATTTATGCCAAAAAGTGGAAAAGAACCCGAAATGATATTACTCTCATTTTCAGGTATCTAAAATGTGCAAATCCATCTCCAGAAACTACAAATGTGCAAACAGCCATCTCCAGGGACTAAATTTGATGTTCTCTATGATTTAAAATATGAAATTTATTAAAATAAGAAGAATTACATTATTAAAATCCTAAAATTATATATAATTTAAAATTGTATATATTTATACATCCTAATAAAATTTATAGCGAATTAAATTTATTATACTTTTAAGTTCAATTAAATTCATATGCGAATTAAATTTAATTAAATGTTTTAATTCATATCTAATTAAATCATATGCTAACAAGAATTTTAATATATCATTTAAAAAAAGGAAAGGCAAGGAAAAAATGCAAAAAAAATGAAAAAACAAAATAAAAAATAGAAAAAAATACGGAAAAAAGTAAAAGGGGGAGTGGGTTTCTTACCCACAACCATTAGGTTTCAAAACACTCACTTTCATTACACACTGTCTTTATTTTGTATATAAACCAACACAATATATAGCCGTAAATAAATAAACGAAAAAGGAGCGAGACAGTTCGCGGTTTTTTCCTTCAAGGCGAGCTGCTCGTCCCTTCCGCGCGAGCTCACTCCCATCCAACGCGTCCCTCCGCCATTCTGTTCCTTCGGGACACGAAAAAGGCATGAGTTGCGCGTGACCTAAGGACTCCTAATCGAGGATAGCCTAAAGTGCAGAACTGATAGACACCTACTTACCTTACGGGGTGCAATGTATTTGTTTGCTTTAAACAAGCAAACTGAAATGTGTTCTCCATTTAATTTTGTTATATTTCTCAAACATGACATAGCCTACGTCAAGAGAATGACGGCAGCATCCCTTATCTACCAAAGCCAATAACCTTTTCTATTAAAAACGTGATTTCCTCACAAGTTGCTCCACTTGCTATTTGTATGAAATTTCCCAGAAACACAATTCATATATATTAATCATTATTCTCACGAAAAATATATACTTTAATCTTTCCGGATTTCCCACGGGTGCATGTACCTTCCCTGACCCTTCTTTCTCTCTCCTTTTCCTCACCCTATATATACCCCACCAGCTTCATTTGCCCCAAAATTCAAAGATTTTTCTTCTTTCTCCTCTTCACCTATTCCAAATCACCCTAGCTAGTTCATCATACTTGAAAGAAAATCCAATTAATAATTCTTCAAACCCCAACTGCAAAAGATTAGTAACAACTTCATGTACCAACCAATTCCATATGAGCTACCGGCGGCGGAGCTTCCGTCGCTGAATCGCCGGACCTCAAGTTTCAGTAGCCTGATGCCTTGCTTAACGGAGACCTGGGGTGACTTGCCGTTAAAAGTTGACGACTCCGAAGACATGGTCATATACAGGCTCCTGCACGACGCCGTTAATGATGGCTGGACGCCGTTTAACGATGTCAAAGCCGAGCCGAGGTTCGAAGCCGAGCCGGAGATGAGCTTTGCCTCGGCCAGAACACTGTACGTCACTGATCCCCCGGCAGCGGCGGCTCCAGCGGTGGCACGGCCTAAGGGGAGGCACTACAGAGGAGTGCGGCAGCGACCGTGGGGGAAATTCGCGGCAGAGATAAGGGACCCGGCTAAGAACGGCGCGAGGGTGTGGCTCGGGACGTACGAAACGGCTGAGGAAGCGGCCGTGGCTTACGACAGAGCGGCTTACAGAATGCGCGGATCCAAGGCTTTGCTCAACTTCCCGCACAGGATCGGCTTGAACGAGCCTGAGCCGGTGCGAGTTACGGCGAAGAGGAGATCGGCCGAGCCGTCGACTTCGACGGCGTCGACTGTGACGTCGGAGTTGAGCAACGGCTCGGCGAAGCGGATGAAGATAGAGGAGGCGGCTGAGCGAGCTGAGGTGGAGGTGGAGAGCCAATCAAAATTGTATCAAACTGAGTGCAAGTTGACGCCATTGCTAGTTGGCGGACAATTATTGGTGGCCTGATTATAGGCTGGAATTGCAGTATGCCTTTGTTTGGTTGTATAAATTATACGAAAATTTTTGTCCCCATTTTTCCACTTGCATAATTAATTGGAAAATCAAACAATCCGAATGAAATATCAGAACTTGGTGGATTTCCACTATCCTACCATATAGATTAAGATTTAAATCGGAAAAGTGGAGCAATAACTATGAAAACTTTATTTATAATTTCCATTTGAAAGTTGCAGTTTAGGCGATTGCACCCTCAACTATGCAGTTAAGGGTAAACTCCATAACAGGATATTTTCTACAAAACCTGATATTTTGTAAAAATTCTACCCAAATAAGTGGAAAAGAAAAAGGAAAAGGAAAAAATAAAATAGTCCTTGCAAAGTTGTGGAAACTAAAATGTCATTTCAGTTCAAAACTAACGCCGACCTAAATAGATTGAAAAATAAGGAGTAGAATTGAAAATATCTATAAAAAAAATACTCTATTAGATTGGTCCGAATAAATAATAATTAGAGTTAGAATCTGAGTAGTTTAACCCAAGAAGTTTATTTCTTACGGAATTACTTATTAGCTATGTTCATTTGTTTAAAGTTAACGATATATATCTTCTTATTGTAAAACAGATTGCTTATAGTCCCAATAATATTTAACAAAAGAAAAAAGTTTGCTTTATGACAAGGAGGTATATATATGTGTTGTGAGTGACTAGTATTAAGGTTATTTTAAAGTAACAACAACATTAGCACAAGCGACGATAATTATATCATTTCATTGCAGTGGTCCTTTACAAGTACATATACAGATAAAAATTCATCTTTTCATGCAATTTATAATGGTGGAGCGATATTTTTTTTTATAAGCCATTATTGATTTTGTGGAAAAACTGCATACCTCTCAACGTCGAAACTGTTATCAAGTGACAAGAAAATTTACATGACTTAATAGATTAGATTAGATTATGAATAGGAAACTATATCTTTATAGTCCACACTTATCTTTAGGATTTGGTATAAAGTCTATGAGAAGGCTCATTGCAATCTTCGATTGATATTTAGAAATACACCACAACTTACATACTTGTTTTGATACCTAATTCTAATATAGTATCAGAGTAGGACTCAGATTCAATTATCAACATTGTCCAATAAACGCTTCTTAAATCTATAACCAAAATCAAGTGCAAAATACCCTGCACAAACCAAATCAAATATGTCAAACGAGATGAAAAATTATGCCTTTATAGGTCAGAATGAAATTACTTTGCAACTAGCCAATTTGATGCGAAACTCAAAAAATATTTCGTTTGGAATCAAACTTTATGGAAATAACTATTCATTGTGGGTAAGGCTGATGGGAGTAGCAATTGGAAGCAGATACCGAATAAGCCATATTTCAGACTCAACAACAACCCCAAATCCCAAAGATCCAAACTTCCTACAATGGGAAGAACTTGATCTCATGGTTTTCTCATGGATCATCCAAAACATAGACCAAAAGTTAATCACTAACTTTGCACAGCATCAAATAACTAAAGCATTATGGAAAAGTCTATCATTTACCAATGGGAGTGGAGTTGATCCTCTTCAATTCAACGACCTGAAGCTCAGAGCCAATAAAGTTAACCAAGTACAGAAGACATTAGAGGATTATTGGAATGAACTATAAGGAATCTGGATATCATGGCTATTGATCGACGATAGCCAAACCCATTATGTTGTTATGAAGACGGAATAGTGTAAGGGATGAGATGGTGAAGAGATGTGGCTATAGGTATTATTTCTTTAGTAAGAAATGTGGTAAAAAATGATGTGAAATTTATTAATAATTGAAGTAAAGGGTTAGTGAAGAGACGTGGGCGGTAGATCCTTTTAAATCCAACCCAGATGTATATGAATATTTGAACAATTTTGTTTGACAATCTTTAATTATTTGGATAAAAAGAAAAGAACGATGATATTTCTATGATTATTTCGATATAGAAAGGGCATGACATTTTTTAATTATTTGAACCAGAAGGGGCATGACATTTTTTAATTATTTGAATTAGAAGTGTAAGTCTAATACTTAAAAAGTATTTTAATTTCCTTTTGCACAAAAAGTCGGTGTCATTTTTTATTTTCAACCTTTTTTATGTTAAATAATTTATTTTATTAGTGATTATTGATAATTATTTTATTATAATACTTTCATTCGTTATAATGATACTTATCTAATGTGCTGCCAAGCAGCGAATGGTCTAACTATTAGTATTATCTCATGAGGCTTATTTGATACAGGTGATTAGGATTTATATATAGTATATTTATAATATTTTATTTTTTACAAAATAAATGATTCTTTATAAATCAAAAGCTCAAAAATACTATGTATATTCTTGTAATTAATTCTCCATATCAGGTGGTATATCTAATATGAATAATAACTACTACTAATATTAATCATATTTAATTTTAATACATCTTTTGAACAATGGATTACATATTATAAATATTTTAATATTAATGATATCAAAGGTGATATTGATATTATTAAAAGAAATTTCGAAATAATATATAGTGTCTTATCTCATATTGCTCAATAGATGATAGCAAAATTCATATCTAAAGAAAGGTCCAAGGTCATTGGTCTGTGGTTAAGGTATATATATTGTATAATAGAAAGGCCAAATAGTATCTCTTGAAAAATAACTTTTCAATCAAAGTTCACACCTCGTGTAAATCGATTTGATGACAAATTCTACAATATTTCTCTCCTTCGACGAATGAAACTTGACAAATTGGACGACTAATTTAAAATTGATAGGATATTTGAAAAAAAGGGTGTTCATACAGACAACTTCAAAGTCGAAGCTAAATTTAATAAGTCAATCCGTCCTGTCACAATGTGGAATTGACTGTGGCTCGTATTTCTGCTCCATGGAAATTTATGCAAAGAACCCTGCAGTTAATATAACGTCCATGTAAATCAAACTAGCTGTTCCTAGCAAAATAAAAAATAAAAAAAAATGCAAAATTAGTTTCAAGGCAGTAAAATGTTATGAATGGAATAGGCTGTGGATATGTTGGAATTGGAAGAAGGCGAGTATGAGCCGAGAAGTAGATTTGTTCCCGAGATTTGTTCCCAAGTAGATTTGTTCCCGAAGATATGCTCGCAGAAGATAAGCAAATAAATCTAGTTAGTTATTTAGTTTGATTTGTTCCCTTATTTAATTAGAACTCTATTTTGTTTGAATTGCTATATAAGGATGTTATGTAACGATGAAGAATCAAGAAGATTTATCACAAAACCATATCTCTCGTCTATTTTCTCACCTCTCTTTGACGCCGTTCAGCACTCGAAGCTTTCCCTATCGTACGTTCGTTTATTTCGATTGTATCACTCTCTATCCCGGATTATATTTCCTAGTAGCTAAGTGCTCGGAATTTAATTCGTTGGTGACTTATCAAACGGTCGTCCGCAACCATTTGTGGTGTCATTCACTTCATTAATTTTCTTTATTCATTCCACACACGTTACTCAGTTTTCATCACTAAATTCATTCACTATCCGCTACATTCCATCAGTGGTCCGCCATCCAGCAGATTCGTGTAACGTCGGAATCCATCCGACATGAGTAGTTCAAGAGTTATCCACGGTTACAGCTTGTCGCCGGTATGCCGACCATTCGCTCGATGGAAGTCCCAGCCCATCACTCCCGCCTTCAGTCGACGTCGAACGCCTGTTCGACAATATTCCTCAGCAAACTCCCCAGTCCAGAAACGCCCAGCTTCTGTTCGACGAAAGGTCTGGCGCTTCAATTGTTCGAGGAAAAGAACGCACGCCAGTGTTTGATCTTTTGCCCTGCTGCACATTTGGTTCTTTCCTCAGAAAAATGAAATAATTCTTTATTGAAAAAAATTATACAAATAGCATAGAATACAACAATACAAGAGGAAAGAGGTAAATATAACACAGGCTCCGGCTCCGGCTCTGGCTTAGGCTCAGGCTCTGGCTTGGGCTCTGGCTTAGGCTCTGGCTCTGGCTCCGGCACAGGACAAGAAGCAGAAGCATCTGAAGATCCGCTTTTGGGCTCGTCGGAATCCAACAAGAATATTTCTATGTATAATTATGTGTTGCTGCGCGCCGGTGTTTTCGCGTCTGAACTCGAGGACAGCCCGCAGGCGGCGGTTGAAGAATCAGTAGGGATTTGCAGGAGAAATTTGAAAATTAATATTCGTGCAGTATTGTTGTTTTAGGGGATCCGTCGTGTTTACTCCAATAGTTTTACTATTTGATATTCTAAAAATTAACTGTTTTTTTATGCGTTCTAAAATTAACCCTGATTAAGATAAATGAAATCCAATTCATGGTTTCCACTTTTTTATTTCTCTGCACATATCATCTTTCAAGGATTTGCTCGAAGAGTTTCTGGGCCTCAAAATCAGTTCAGGAACAGGTATTGGAATGAACAGGTAAATAGAAATGTTTTGCCAAAATAGAGAGAATCACATAGAGGAGACTGTATATATGGTCGGAGATATATTATAGAATACATGGAGAATATTCAGAATAAATTCCTTAATTTGAAGTCTTCATGAGATTTTGTGCTTGAAAGAATAAATCGTGGGCACGAAATATAGTGGAATACAGAATTTTGTGCGTGTCTAAAATTGATTTTTAGGTTAATTGCATTTTGAGGAACAACTATTGACCCAAATAAAAACTACCATATCTAACGTTTTGATATTTTGAAAATTGGATCCTTTCCAATATCTCCGGTCACCGGAAATATGACATAGAATTTTTTATTTATTTCCGTATGTTATGTTTTTAATTTCTCAAAATTCATAACTCAAGCATTTCATCGAACAAGTTCTGGGTGTCAACAATTAGACTATGCACGTTTCAGTTATAGATGGATATTAGATCAATTAGATTTTCTATGAAAAAAAAAAGTGCGAAAGAAGAAATAAAATATTCTAGAGGTGCTTGAACTGATCTGGAATGGTTTCCACGTGAAATGTTATTAATATTTATGTAGTATCATCTTTCAAGCATTTCATCGAACTGCTTCTGTTCCTCAACATCAGCACCAGTATATACCTTCATCGTGAGATTTTATGCTTGAAAGAAGAGATAGAGCGCACAAATAAGAGAGCAAGGAGATACTGTTGAAGAGAATAGAATAGTTCTTGAAGCACAAAGCCTTTTAGACTTAAATAAGGCGAGCTAGAGATTTCACGCGAAGAGGTTAATTGAGAGCCGGAACTGTTCGATGAAATGCTTGAACTAATTTTTATTTTATCTTTTTCCTTTTTTCAACTGATCAGCACAAATCGTCTTTTTCCTTAGGATCGATTCCGAATTTCGATATGCTTAAGGTGAGATTAATTTAGATAATGCTACAAAAATAACCAAACAGAGGCCAATCATATTTTGAGAAGTAGTAGTGTAAAAGCATTATATAGTGCCAGAACTGATCTTCGAGAAGAACCGAAGTAAGAAGACTGCTTCCTGAGAAATACCTCCTGTTACTTTGATACTCTTTCAGAAAAATCACAACAGAATCACTGCAATTTTTCCCGTCAATTTGTCGATATTTCTACATAATTGATTTCCAATTTGAAACTCCATCTTATATATTGTATGGATATAGATCGTCATAGACTATTATATAAATACTTATTTCACGATCAATAAAGAATATGTTATGAGTGAAGATAGAGCAGATGACGATAATAACCAACCAGTGGCCCAAAGCGAGGAAGACGTAAATTGTGAGATCGAAGATGCGCTGATTCGAGCACGGGAAGAAGCTGGCGTTAACATGGACCAAGCAACGGAAGAAGGCCAAGGACGAGATGGGCTTA
>JAYDZE010551227.1:0-13506 GCA_034509125.1 Monilaria moniliformis | reverse complement strand
TTAGGGTTGTAAATTTCTAACCCGATAAAATTCCAACCTGATTAGCCCGCACCCGATTAACCCGTAACCCGAGTAGGACTGACCCGAAACCCGATGGGATGACCCGATTGACATCTCTATTTGTACGTTTGTGAATACTCGCAAATCGCAATCACCACTATAATTTATCAATTTACGGCTCTTTAATAAAGGGTTAAATTATCCAAAATGATATTTACTCAAACTTTTATTCTAATTTAATCTGTGTTGATTGTGTAAAGAATATTGACGTGGTGGCGTCTAGGTGGACTATTAGTTTAGTTTATTTGTCAAAATGAGTTTTAATAGATTTTAACCATGAGATAAATTGTACATGCAATTTCTTTGAAAAGAGGAGAGATCCGAAGTAGGGTTGTCAATTTTCGATTCAACTAGACAAAATTAATGAATTATTGTTTAGCCTTGTCACGGTGTTCATATCTTCGTTGTGCTAACATGATAATTTTATGTCATGAATATCATTATTTTTTGTAAAAGAATATATTTATATATTAATGTTGTTGTTATTAATTTATTTTTAATTTAGAGTTTGAAAATGAGATTTAGACTTTGAGTTAACTCACGCTCACACTTCGAAATTGAATTTCACAATTTTAATCATGTCGTGTTTGTGTTCATACGAATCGTATCACAATTGTGCTCTTGTATTCTTAACGGGCCAGGTTCTTTTTTAATATGCGACTTTTTAATCTTACCGTATAGCGTGGTGTTGTTATCATGCAAGAGGCAAAAGTACTACACCATATTTTCAAATCTAGTAAAAAATGGAGAGGGAGAGGGAGAGGGAGGAATCACGCTTCTTGCCTTGTTCATTTCTCTTATAATTTGAGGGCTAAGAAGGTAAATACGCGGTAGTTAGGCGTGATCACGATTCACGGGTGACACTATTATGGAACTAATGAGAGGGACTATAAGTACTCAGTTTACAACGTTAATTAATCTAACCTAGGATAATGCCATTAATGATGATAATTAGTGGAATCTCTGATCCATCCAAATAAACAACCATTTCGCTTTCTACCATTTCTATCAAACTGTACAAAAGGACAACTCATACACAAACAATTATTTGTACCTTTTGCTTCACTTTATTGCTTCTCTTCACATATATTTACATGTACTCATGAATGGGGAATAATAAATATAATAGAATTAAAATGTATGATATGTTTAGGACAGGTCATTAAAAATGGCATAGATAAGTCTCACTGTCTCGAATAGGTTACTTGTTTTTGAAAATTTTAAATCAAATATTAAAATAGGAATAAATCCTTGCTCCGATGCAATAGCCGGCCATCCCCATCAGAAGAGGTAACTGCCAAACATGGAAAATCAATTATAACAGAGCTTATTTGAATTAATACAAAATGTAATTTTAATTAATTCTAACACAAAATTGGATGCCAAGAGCAAACTTATAAGTGGCTACTCATATTAGTTAGGGTTTCGATGATTATGCCTAAGAAATAATATAAGGTGGAGACACATTTTTTTGTTTGTTTTCGCAGTATATATAAAAATTCAATTTAGGCAGAGGCTCCATTTTTCAGAACAAACAGCCGCATGCTCGAAATTTCGAGAACAATGCCTTCTATTCTTTCCTTGATTTCCATGAAAATAAATGTTTAGAAAATGGAAGGTTTCATGCAAAATCATTTGATAATTGAAGAACCCAAGACTCGACTGAAATAATTAAAAAGAAAAAAAATAAGTTGAAAAAAAGTTTTGATTGCACGTTGTGCCTGGAGTAAGTGATCACTTGTCTTGTTAGTCTTAAGCATTGAAATTGAATGATTTATTTTATAAGATTTCGATAATGGAGGACAAATGCTGACACTTTTACCATGCTTTCTTGAGACTATTGCCAAGTTAATCAATCAGCTTATTGCTTTTAACAAAGATGCAAAAACAGATGTTTGTAATGATGCACTATTCATCACAAATTGTTAATAAAGAGAATCTCGAAAAAGGATAGTAAAATACATATATTTACTTTTTGCTGATTGTTAGTGAATATTAACTCATTCGAATTCATTAAACGATTTTTTCTACCTCAAGCAATCATATGCTCAAGCACATAACTTCTCGATGTATGTCGAATTTAGTGAACAAACATTTCTTGTATTTTGATGTATAAAAATGCAGTTTTCATCTAACAATTAAATTCTTGAGATCGTTAAGAAGAACTACTTTTGAGTGGGTATATGGGGGAAATTGAGATTCATACCTTGATCTCTAATCTCATAGAGAGAAGGAAATACTACTGAACTACATTAAGATCGATAGGAAGATATAAGAGTCTAAGATTTCGAAAATTTGAAGCCCTAATGAAACCACAGATTATGTTATGGAATATGATATTTGATATTATTCATAACTTATCATTGCATGTTTTACAGAATCACCCACAGAAGCCTATATCAATATCAATTACGTGCATGAATTAACATGAGATACCTAAAAGATCCATCTTGCCAAATGCCTATAAGGAAGAACAAGTGAATGACCATCGTGAAATCTTTTCATAAAGGGTCTGTTTGGTATCATGGAATTGGAGATTTGGATTTAGAATTTGAGCTTTCAATTCCAAATCCATTGTTTGGTATTATAAAAATATTTGGATTTGGAATTGAATTCCAATTCCGCAATTTGAATTCTACAGTTAAAGTAAAGATTTGGAAATCCAAATATATATAAAATTGAGTACCTCTCGAACATACACACTACATACACAATACAAACTATACACACTGCACACAAACCCACTACACACACACGAACCAATACACATACTGCACGCACACACATATTGCACACAATACACACACTACACACACACACGATAAAATCGCACACACAATACACACACACACATAGTACGCAATACACACACTGCACACAAATACATAAATTGCACACACACTGCACACATAAAAACACATGCAACACACACAGCACACAAAATTACACACACAACAAACACACATCTCACACGACAACATCGCACACACAATACACACACTGCATAGACACACAACACACATAACAAACACACACGACACATACACATACACATACACACATAACACATACACTTGCACACGCAACTCAAAAAATATATAAAAATAATATAGAATTACATAATGTATATGAATAAAAAAAATTATTCAATCAAAAATCAATTCCAAAACTTGTTTAATTTTTGACTTACCAAACAAAGAATTGGGAATTGAATTAGAATACCATAACTTCATATTCAATTCGATATAATTGTAATTCCAAATCCATTTTACCAAACGCACCCTAATTGAATTTCGCGAGTTTTTGTATTTTGGTCGTGTATTTATTTATTAAATAATTTGTATTTCATTTGATAACGTAATGACCTATTTTCTTTGTAATAATACCTTTTTTTTTTCTTTTTCTTTCAGTCGATTTGTTTTCTCGAATTAATCCGGAACAAAGACTTGATATATTTTTAATGGGAACACTAATTAAGTAGTGTTGGTACTTCAATTTAGACTACCATATATATGCTATATTTTTGGACCGACAATTTTACATCTAATTATGTATAGGAAAAAATGAGAGAATATGGTTTATTTGGAAGCATAATTTCTACTGTAACCAATTTGCTCATAGTTGTACTCAACAAGCGAATTCCAATTATACCTAATTATATTAGAGTATTTATCCAAAAATATTCATTATTATATAATAAAAATAAAAATTATCCACTAAAATAAAAAAAATAAAAAATAGCCAAAATTTCTGCACAACTACAAAATTACCTTTGAATCATAGCCACTCTTATTTTATCGTAATTCAAAAATCAGAATATGCATTCATTGTGAATTAGTGATTATGTTTTATAATTCAAACTAACAATACACCTAATTGTAAATTACTTATTTTTTTTTATTATAATTCACAACCCTAAATGCTCTTAGTTGTGAATTACTTATTTTTAGCTATAACTCACAATTTCAAACACTCTTTAATTATGGATTACTTATTTTTTTTTTTGCTGTAATCCACAGCTCAAAACACTTTTCATTATGAATTAGTGATTTTGTTCTATAATACAACTATAACTACACTTCAATTGTAACCTTGTAATTCACAGGTTATAATTTTCTTAGTTGTGAATAAATCAAATATTAAGCTAAAGAGTATAATAATAAGAGTAAATAATTTATACTTATTTTTATTATATTAACAACTAAAATTTAGCTTTGTTATATAATAATGGCTGTTTTTGTCTCACATTAATTATATTAGGCATAATGAAGAGAAACTAATGTGGTGCGCTCGAATGGTCACACATTTTTCTTTAATTCAAATTTAAAGTTGAAAAATATTGTGTTACACAATAATTGAATTTATATGCGAGCGTTGACCGTAGATATCACGTCCCTTGTTAATTTCAAGTGTTAGATATGAAAATAAAGGTAAAAGAATTAAGTATATAAATGATGACTCGCGTGAAATCACGTCAACAGATGCTTATGTTAAGCTTTGAGCATAATATTTCTCGTTTAAATATGCTCCGGGAGCTCGTGCCATGTGTGTCTAGAAATGACTTTTTTCTTTATTTGATTCACAACACTCACACACTCACAATCACGCACATTGAATGGTTCGTACTTTCAATCCGTTGGCTGAAGGAGAAAAAACGTCTTACCAACATTCAGCTGAGCTGTAATCATTATCAGAAATGACTCTTTTAGAAAACATAACTTAACCAAATTTCAAAATTGGAAACAAAAATTTAATAGAGTTAGATTGATGAAATAAAAATGGTGGTGATACCGTTGGGGGTGGTGGAGCCGCATTTTTAATAGGCAGGCAACAAGCTGATTTGGGCAAGATTTGCTGACTCATTCTACTTTTATTTACATAAGTCATTAGCCATGCCAACACACCCACCAAATTTGCTCCAACCCCTATCTTCCACCCACGTTTACACATGTGATCCTGCCTCATTTTTCTCGTTTCTCAAAACTCGAACGAGCTCATTTATTCTAAAATTATACTTTATGGTCTCTTCAATGGTACTGATGTTGATTATGTGACATACTCGAAATAAAGTTATGTACGAAGAGTTTCTCGTTTCCTGAATTATAAACACATACTTCAAATAAAAGTACTCACATTGAGATTGTTTATTACTAACTTCTACTTAGGCTAGTGAAATTTGTTTACATTACACTATAGTCTTATACCTGAAATAGAAAGACAAGATGTTACGTTGTACAAAAGGGTCTCGTCGAGTAAACTAGAGTAATAGTCAATTTGATTGTTAATTTGTTTAGATCAGTGGATCTCTATATAGATTTTAGCAGCGTGCACTAGATTACTCCAATTTAGACAGTTTACATATATATGATCTTGAGGTTTCATAGAACTTGTTTATACGAGGAGAAAAAAGTAAAATAGTTGTAGGATCCCTTCAAGATAAAAAAGAAAATGAATTGGCATCTGACCATAACAATAAATTTGAATGTCGGTTCCCATTTTATCAAGTCCTAGTCCTACTTTTTTTATTTTATTTATTGAAATATGAAGATAGAACTTCCCCCTTTGATACACGAAGGGTTCAGTTCATATTAAAGATACTATTTTTAGTTAACGAGTTACAGTTTTATTTATTCATTTATCTTTTTGGTCAAATTCATGAGATAAGAGCATTATAATAGTTTTTGTTTATATAGTTTTGCAAATCCTTTTTATGTGTGTGACAACATCCAAATAGTACTTTTGTTAAATCTTAAACTAATCAGTATTATGGTCAAGGAGTGCAACTAATGATTATCACATGCAGGAGTCAGTTTTTTCAAATTAAAAATATTAATTATAAGGATAAAGTGATAGTTAAGCAAGAAAATTAGTTAAGCAAAATTATGTATAACAAATTATTTTATTGAGTACGGCTTTGACCTATCGGGCGTACGTTACCTAGTGTCCATGTGTTACTTCATACACAAAAAAGTTTCATGAGATTCATATTAATATAGTAATGCCTTCTCATACTTTTGTTGGGTTGGGTTAAGAGGACCGAGCACAATATACCAAATACTATTGATATTTAGTCCATGTCATTTTTTTTACTTTTTAATATTATATTTTATTCTAACGTATCATAAAATATTATAGACATCATCAATATTATAAATTCTATAAAAATAAAAATTTGATTTTTTATTCAAATTATCTTTTATAGTAAACGAGGACAAACGACCTACTAGTTTCTTAGAGGAATAAAATTATATTTGAAAATTTAATAATTATATCTTCATTCCTTGAGGTTTGATGTAGGGCCGTACTTTTGATTCCAAATGTTCCCGTACACTTCATTAGCAAGAAAAATAAAAATACCTGCTGCAACTGTTGGATTTCACCACTAATTTAACAAGTATTATAAATTAGTGGCCGGTGATACATTAAATCTTTTAATAAGATTTTATAATTACTTGAAGTTGACTTTTAATCAGTATTCTCATTAATTATTATATGCTCGTGATCATTCAATAAAAATATGGAATGCGGATTATGGACCATTAATTGGCAATTCAATTCAAAGTTTCCCCCCGTACAAAAAAATAAAAAAAATTCAAAGTTTCCTCAAAAGAAAATGGCAATTCAAAGTCTTTCCTTAACGAGAGATCTTGGGTTCAAATCCCGCTTGCGTGTTATGTATTTTTTCCCCTTATGATGTGCATGTTGTCCTGCCTGCGTGCGGTGTAGTTGTCCCGCCTACATGTGGCATAATAGCCATAACCTCATGTGGTGAAGTGATTTAATTGTTAAATTTAGACCACTTGTAATTTCAAAAAAAATTCTCTCTATTTTATTTTCATATTTATTATTTTATTTTTAGATAGCATACTAGTGTTGGTACTATACAAGTACACAATATTTAAATTATGAAATTTTCACTCTATATAAACTCACTCACTCATGAGATGATGCTACAGAGATTATTTTTATACCCTTAAAAAAAAGAGATTATTTTTATAGATATTTCAGCGAAAAATAATGCTATGGTTTTATCTGTATATGTATAATGCATATGTAAGTAAAAATGATATTAATTCCGCCCATCATGCCATAGTATTTCTATTTTTCTATAGGTTTTTGAAGGGAATAGTTTTTCTATTTATTTCCACTAATTTAATCACAAATAAAAAATGCATTAGTAAAAATTTACTAGCTAAATTGGTACCATTCAATTATTTATCTACATATTGCAATTTAATTAGTTTCCTAATAAATTTAAAAAATAAAATTATATCGGCTTGTTTCCACAAGCGCAAAAATCAAACTACCTAACTTTAGAAAAAAACAAATACTGAAAATATTATATTAACCAGAGTCAGAGCCTAGATCCCTCACCCACAAAGGGATACCAGAAATCCAAGCTCGATCGTCAGTACAAAAATTAGCAGAAGATGCTAAAGAATGGACAACAAAATTAGCCGAACGAATTGAGATAGAGTAATTGATAAAAGAGTTGAGTAGTCCATGAAACTCGAATTCTTTGTATCACGATTTTGACGAGCTTTAAGAGTGTATTATTGATAAGTCCCATTCTATACAAACACAAAATTACAGATGGCCGGTTAATTACCCTTGCTAATTTGGCTAACAAGCACCAAAAGCCACCATTCCAAATAAATAAAGGTCTAAATTTGATCAAATTCATGTACGATTTATAATCAGAAAATTTCTATACGTACAAGACTCAATATTCAGAGTCTTAACTCTTAATATATAATTAACCGACAGAAACGTGTTAACTCTATTTCAATTCAAATCCAAAATTCCTTTATTAGAATTACAAAATCATATAATCTATTCAACACATGTCTGGGGAAAATGCGACAGCATGAGACCTCTCGTCACCTAGTTTAGTACTATCCCTAAATTTGCTAAAATAATTGCAGACATAATTGTCCACAGTCGTGCATTTGGACACCCCACACATAATCTTGCATAATTGGGGCAAGATGTGCGTAACTAATGTTTCGATCTAGTATTTTGTTGAGAGCATCGTGTGGAGTAAAACGTGTGTAACTACGAGATAGAGTGTATGATTGAGCTGGCCTGAAATTTCTAGTGTTATGTTTGTTCAATTTTATATAAAATTGTGCCATGGGCACAACAGAGTTATAGCTTGTTAATGGTTTAAGTTGCAATTTCAGACGTTTATTCACAAAATTGACTATACGGAAGGAAATAAATGAATTTTAGAAGCCCTCAATCAATTTTGAATTTTGACATTGCATGAACAACAACTCTAACGTCATGTAAAAAACTAAAAAGGACAAATTTATCACAAATTAAACAATTTATACATTATTGAAGCACTTTAATACTTATAAGTCAATATATTTCAGTATAATATTCAAAGATTGAGATTCAAATTGCAATTGTCTTAATAGAAAATCGAGAAGTTTTTAAATTAATGTGTTTGTAACTACAAATCAATAACACTTTTGAGACTCTTGACAGATATTGTTACTCTATTGGTTCTAACAATCTTTGTTTATTATTATTTTGGATGTGCATGTCTTTTCCTTTTGTTTTAAACACAAAATATTATGAATCGTGCAAGTGCCGTTAACTAGATAAATTAGGAGCAATGAACCATAGACACAAAAGCATAAATTATTACGTGTAATAAAATATATAGAATGGATTTATATAAATAGAAGTGTAATCAAATTTGAACCATTTTTTTATTTTAAAATTAAGACCAAATTTTAATTGTCGGATTTGGAAAATTGATGGACAAAATAAAAATACATGGCGATGTCTTTTGTATTTTTTTTTATTAGTAGAAGGTTATTTCCGTAATTCAACATTTTTCGATTTTGGTAATTTTCGATTTTTTTATGGCAAGTGAATTATTTAATATGGAATTTGAGGTTATGATATTAGCCTTAATTTATGGATGAGATTCATTCATAATTTTTTTACAGTTATAGTCATATTATAGAGAAATTGTGGCACCGTTTTATGATAGTGAGAATTGACAAACGTTATGATAATGTTCATTATGTAATGTAATGATATAATTATTGTAATATGATGAAGATAAAAAGATGATTGATGATTTAGATCTACATTCACCTTTATAACAACTATTTCACACATTACATGTCATTATATAGCTTACGAAAAATCATCATAACAAACAAAAAATATCATTATACCTCATGACTATAATCATCATACACAGTGAAAATATTTTAGCCTAATTAATCATCATACTAGATAGATAGCATCATTAAACCAT
This sequence comes from Monilaria moniliformis, assembly GCA_034509125.1. Lineage (NCBI taxonomy): Eukaryota > Viridiplantae > Streptophyta > Magnoliopsida > Caryophyllales > Aizoaceae > Monilaria > Monilaria moniliformis. Next base: position 4,166 of record JAYDZE010551227.1, on the reverse strand, counting down.
TAAGATATTATCATCATATATTGTCTATACATTTATATATACTTAGTCATAATAAAACACAAATAATATCATTATACACAGAAAATCATATTAATATAGGCTAGAATGTATATCATTATATATATATATATATATATAAACTTATTATGAAAATAATATTTTTCATTAAAATGTGAAATCACTGTACTGTATATAATATTTTTATTACCAAACATATATTTTTTCGTGAATTCGTAAGAACTACAATTTTTTGCGAAAGTATTAGAACACTGCATCGGAGTAATATTTCTTTAAAGTGCATATTACATATTTTATTTATGAGGATGAAATTACACAAAAATAGAACAAATTTCATTTTGTGTAAAGAATGGAAAAAGAAGTATTAATCATTATAATTTATACACCATCCACGTCTTTTCCATAAATACAAATGGTCATCCTAAAAAAGTTTGTTGTAGTTTTCTCTTAAATAATTAGTAGATATAATACTATATTATCCATGGTTTAAAATGGAACTACTCACTTTTCTATTTTTATATAGAATAAGATTTAACAATTAATTAGTTGGATGATAGTACTGAGAAAGTATGCTGTGTGTGTTGGGGAATGAATGAAGTTTCTCACGTTTCTAAGGATGCTATAAGATGATATACGAAATTAACATGCAACAAAAAGTATAAGAAATTCAAATCATAGGCATGTTTCTAAAGTTTTGAAATTTACCTTTTTAATGCAGATTTTCTATTTGTATATGAGGGCTTACTACTTCCGCCACCCCATCAAAAAATCAACGGTTAATCTTCTAGCCAATTTCCTTATTCAAGATTATGATTATTGTATGGGCAGTAATCTATTAAACCCTATTAATTTTAGTGGAAAAGAAAACCAACTAGAAAAGATAGACAGAGAGAGAGAAAACGTCTAGTGTGTGGCGTGAAATGTGTATGTTGTAGTACTAGGTTTAATTCTCTACACTTATTAATAGAATACTCATGACTTGTGTTAGGAATTCATTGGACTGGGCCTCCCTAATGGACTTCTAACTTAATTAATTATAAGTCCATTAGAATATTAACTAGTGCCACTATCATAATTCATATTGACTTACTCGTCCAAATTTATATGACAAATAATCCGGGCTCATTTTGATATAAATTATTTCTCGTGTTTAATAATTTATTATGTACTAATTAATTTAAGCTTGATGCTAGCTTTAATTTATTTATTTATTTTCCAAGAGCGCTCTAGTTTGAAATCTCATTTATATTATACTGGAACAAACTCCAACTAGTTAGATTTTTGTATAAGTGGGGGGTTAGGTGGACCCCCAACTTGTATATATAAAAACCAATATCAAATGTTTCGTACATAGAAGAAGCCCAAAAGTAACTTGTTCCCAAAAACGAAACACAAGATACAATACGTAAAACCAACAGAACATGCCGCACAAAGAAGATCACAAAAAGGAAAGACCAACAACAACAACCAAGCGATGCGGGCACTTAGCGTACCACCCTGAAACCTACAAAATGGGAAAACGAAAAGTAAAAGCATGTACATGAGTGCCCCAAAAGTGACCAAGCCTAATAGGAACAAAAGACAACATAACATACACATAGGCGGTCCAAAAGACCAAACCCAATGGAGGAGATATGGTATATACAAAACAACGAGAACCAAGAAGGGGTTCAAACATCATTATATTTGAATCTGAAGTTAAGATAACCTAATTGGTCCATCCTACCAAGCGCCTTCTGGGAGTCGCCGAAACTTGATCATAGAAAGTAAGGGTACGGGTTTGGGCCCCCTATTTGCAAGGAAATCAACTGCACGGCTCCCCTCCCGATGGATGTGAGAGAAGCAAACCTACAACTGCCGAAGGAGGAGGCGAATACGGACCATCGTGTGGCGAGGAGTGCTATGCGGCAAGCATCAAACCTTGAAGAAGAGCGAGGAGCTCCGTTTCAAATCCCGATGTCACCGAGAGAGGTGCAGAAAGTGGCCAGAAGGCCGCTGTCTGCGCTGCGCACAACACCGCCGCTGCCCGCTCGACCTAAAGACGCCATGTAGGAGCCGTCCGTGTTGAGCTTCACCCAATGAGAGTTGGGGAGATGCCACAACACCATGAGAGATCATAGAACCCGTCGGAGAGGCTGAGCTGGAGACATGAAATCCACAGGCAGGGAGAACATGCGCCAGTGCTTGGGGACGAGCGTGCCCGCCGCAACCATAATCCATAACTGGTTCACAACCTACCAAGTCACACGGGAAACACGGAAATGAATAGCGCGATGCTTGTTACTATTCATCTCCATCCAGATAAACACAAAAACAAGACAAGAGATAATGAAGCTGATGTGCATGGCGGGGGCCATGAGAAAAATCGCCCCACTAGAAACCTAGTCTACGTGCAATATCAGTTCACTTGTGAATAATTGTGTGCAAATATGAAAACCAGGGAACAAAGTAATCCCATATAGCTCTCGCCGACTGACTCAAACAAAACAAATGTTCTACAGACTCCACATACGATGACTCACAACACAGACACTTGGACGCAAGAGAAATACCATGAAACTACAACTTACTGTCCACCGTCAAATGGTTGGTGATGAGGCGCCATAGCAAGACAGAGATAGTGGGCATGAGACAAGAGGCGGATTCTGACATGATCTGAAGCAGTGGTCACCGAGAACTTGCTGTGACCAGTCAATGCCTACTACATCACATCCTTTCCGTCCACATCAATTGGAACGACGCTTAGAGCAACAAGAACATGCAAAGGCACACGATACAAAACAAACAAATTATGCAACTTAGACATATCCCAAGCATTATCACTCCAGAAATCACGGACCTCGTAGGAGTGAAATACAACGTCTGGTTGATAGAATGAGCGAATGGGGTGATCAACGTCATCCCAAATGCAGACCTTCCCATCTCCCAAGGTCCAACGCACACATTCATGTATCTGACGCATAATATGGCAAAAACGACGCCAAATATGACTATTATGCACAAAATTAGCCACATCATAAACACGAAAGAGGAGGATACAGTATTTGTGCACAGTAAACTGTGCCCAAAGTGAATTCTGAGCGCGGAGTCTCCACCAAAGCTTGTAGCTGAATGCAGTGACCTCTTACTAAAATGACAGATGCCGATGCGCTCCTCATCCCTAGGCAAGAAAATCTACTTCCAACTAATCCAGTGAATCTTCCTCTTCTTCCAACAGTTCCCCAAAAGAAACATGTCAAAACCTGTTTCATCTGCTGAAGAGTGCCCTTGAGGGGCTCCTTGACCTTAAAGATGTGCAATGGGATGGTGGCCAAAGTGCTCTTGATCAGGGCCAAGCGCCCCCCGAAAGAGAAGTGGTGGCGGGACCACGAATAGATGTGATCTATAATACGTTGCCTCAAAGAAAATATGTGGTCCGCCCGATGATAGCCACGGTAAATGGGGACGCCGAGATAAGTGAAGGCCAGTGTCCCACACCGAAAACACGCAATCTCCTTGATCAAATTTGCCCAACTGTCATACTTCAGGGAAATGAAGAAGTGACTCTTCCCACTGTTGACCATCGGACCAAAAACAGCCGAGTACTGCACCAAGAGGTCGAGGTTCTCACGTTTCGCTTGTGAGAAGATGATAATGTCATCGGCACAGGAGAGATGCGAAATAGAAAACACACGTCGCCCACTACGATACCTCATATCACGATCACCAATAGTGAGCCTGTCCAAACAGTGCGAGAGATAATCGACAGCCAGCACAAAGAGGGAGGGCCAGAGACCTCTCGTGGAGCGAAAGAAACCCACACGGGCTCCATTCACAAGTAAAGAAAACCAGCAGGAGGAGATGCACCTCTAAACTAAGCTCAACCACGCCGACGAGAAGCCCATCCTGTTGGGATTTTAAATATTCCGTTGAAGGAATCCCCTTCCCGGGATCTACTAGGTTAATATAAGAAACTTATTTCACCGATTTAATAAACTTATACTGTAATATCCCTAAAATGGCCTGAGTTAAAGATATGAATTTTCGGTGCGATAAGATCGCCGAATAGGGGTTTTCGGCGATTCTCCGAGGATAATTAATAAAATGAATCAAGATTGTAACATCCCTAGTGATAGGTCTCTTCAAGATGTATGTAGGTGATGGAACGG